>JARHVA010001750.1:2000000-2010000 GCA_037957365.1 Torreya grandis | reverse complement strand
CATCATGATTATTAACAACCTAGATTTTACCAGAAAACATATTAATAATCATCTAAAGGAAAAGTACATATAATATGATATGCTATTTAAATAATTAATTATGAAACATGATATACTAAGTAGTGTGTGAAAGTGTTTTTGTACTCATTATCTATCATCCCCCAACATCTCCATCTAGACCACCCTCTTTAATGATTCTCTCCCTCCATCATGATCTAAGGGAAGAATATGACATACATCCACCTCATGATAATGAAGGTAGTTAGCTCAAAATATCATTATATCCATAAAATAATGTTATATAATAGTCAAACATGATCACAAAGTATAAAATATAAAAGTAACATTAACTCGTACCATCTAATCATGTAAATTAAGTAACACAAATTATCCCATAATTAGTATATGTCATTATTATCAATCATGTATTAGTTAATTAACTAATCAACCATAATAATCCATAGATCAAATAGGTTATTTAGCTTAGAGAGAAATCAGGATGTGACATCCTTCCCCTCTAAATTTGGTCATCATCCCAATGAAATTTATTCAAACACAAGTTATGAATTTAAAACATCATTTAGAAAAAAATAATATAATATTCAATAAACAATAAATGTGTAAATAGCTTGTAAAACTCATCATAGTCATCCCAAGTGGCACTATCCTTGGATTATTGGTCCCATGGAACCTTGCATTGTGACACTTCTCTATTATGCAAATAAATTTTGTGAGTCTCAATTAATTTGATTGGTTATACCATAACCACCCCAAGATCCAGAACCTAAAAATCATTCCAATCCAACACATGTGAAGGATAAATAATATACCTTTTAATATATGACACATGGAAGAGATTATGAAAAATATCTAGACCTTGTGGAAACACAAGCATATATGTTATAAGGTTGACCAAATCCAAAACCTCTAAGGGTCCCACATATCTCAGTGAATGTTTTCTTGACTTCTCGAATTTAATCAATCTTTTTTTAGACTTAACCCATAGAAACACTTTATCACCAATTAAAAACTACCTAGTTATTCTCTTCAAATCAACATAAATTTTCTATCTATCATTGGCCTTAGGAAACCTATGTCTGATTGTCTTGACTTGCTCTTCCATTTTTGAAAGCATCTCAAGTCTAAAGACTAACCTTTCTTCCAACCTATCCCAAATAATTGGTTTCCTACATCTCATTCTATATAATTCCTCAAATAGAGCCATATTTAATGTTTATTGATATTATTTGTTATAAGTAAATTTAACCAATTGAAGGTACTCCCACTTGTATTTCTAGTCCATGAAATAAATGTGAAGGATATCTTCTAAAATATGATTAAATCACTTTGTTTATCCATTAGTTTATGGGTGATATGTAGTGTTGAAATTCAATTATGTACTCAGAGCTAAACTCAGAGTCAACCAAAATCTAAAAGTCATCCTCAAATCATGATCTAAAATAATGTTCTCTAAAAAACCATGCAACCAATACACTTCCTTTACAAATCTCTTTGTGAGATTAGGTGCATCATTAGTCAAATTACTTGATATAAAGTGAGCTACCTTGATTATTTTTTTAACTACTACCAAGATCATGTCATGCCTATTTTGAGATAACATCAACCCTTAGATAAAGTCCATACTAATTACCTACCACTTCCATTTTTATATATCATGTGGATACAACAATCCATCTGGATGAACATGTTCAACTTTCACACATTAACATTATAGACAATGAAACACAAAATATGTTTCATCTCTTTTGATTTATTTTTATAAATAGAGTGGTCTAAGCTCAATCATGAGCTTCATTACTACTAGATGTTTTGAATATGGGGCATTATGAAATTCTTTGAGCACTATGCTCCTCAAATTCTCTCTATTAGGAACATACATCCTACTATTGTACTATAAAATACTATCATTCACTATTTTGAATCTCTTATACCTAAGATTTTGAGCATTCTTAGATAATACTTTCTTAACCTAATCATAGAATTCATTTCCTAGCAATAATTTTTACACTTTATCCTCAAAAGTACTCCTTATAGTAGCCATAGATGCTATGTACCTTCTACACCTTATAGAATAAACTACTTTTTTCTCCTTACCTTTGATATAATTCATATCAAAATCATAACTAGACAATAACTCTAACCATCATCATTGATGAGCATTCAGATTCAACTAGGTGAAGATGTACTTGAGTCCTAAGTTATCAGTATTGAGCTCAAACAATTTTCCCAATAGATAATACCTCCAAACCTATAAATCATGCATAATTTTTGTAATATCTAGGTCATGAGGGGCATAATTTACCCAGTATGGCTTCAGTTTCCTAGACTCATAGGACACTACTAAACCATACTACATAATAAATCCTCCAATTCCATCCCTAGATACATATGTGATCACTGAGAGTTGACTATTAGGATCAGGAACTCTTAACACTAGTGCTAAAGTAAGCCTCATTTTTAGTTCTTGAAAGGCTACCTCACACTTATCTGACTAGATGAAACTCTGATTCTTCCATTGATGCGAGGTAATCATATTATCTATCATATAAAAATTTAGAAGGAATTTCTTGTAATATCCCACTAATCCCATGAAACTCCTTACCTCATGCATATTCTTTGGTTTCAACCACTCCATAATGACTCTTATCTTTGTTGGATATACTAAAATACCATCTTTAGAGATAATGTCTTAGATACAACACTTTCTCTTGGAAAAATGCATACTTAGAAAACTTACCATATAATCTATACTTCCACAAATGTTGTAAAGCCAATTATAGATGATGTAAGTGCTCTTCATCTTCTTTAGAATAAATGAGTATGTCATTAAGAAAACCCAACACAAAGTGATCTAGATAATCTTTGAGCACACTATTCATAAGATTCATGAATGTTTCTAGAGCATTCATCAATCCAAATGGTAAAACTATAAATTAGTAGTGCCCATATCTAGTCTTGAACACTTTTTTTGGGATATCCTCTTCATGGATCCTAAAATGGTGATACCCTACTCTAAGATCAATTTTAAAATTGATTGTTACTCCTCTCATTTGATCAAAGATATCATAAATGTGTGGCAACATATATCTCTTCTTGATTATTACTTTATTCAACATCTTATAGTCTATGCACAGACATAGAGTGCCATCCTTCTTGATAAAGATAATTGGAGTATCTCATAGTCACACACTCTATTAAATAAAATCTTTCAATAATAGCTCCTAAAGCTATGCCTTTAACTCAACCAATTCATTGGTTATCATTTTATATAACACCTTAGACTATGGTTCTGATCTAGGTATGAAATTAATTGATAAATCAAACTCATGATATGGTGGTAATCCTAGTAATTTTTTTTGAAATTACATCATGGAAGTTTCTAATAAAAGGAAAATCTTTGATATATTATTCCTTAGGTTATTCCATATTATTTATCTTAATGATAAATTCTTGGTATCCCTTCTTTTGAGATTTATTGAGTTGAATTATAGAATTCTACCTCAGTTTCATATCCTTTCTCTTATCATGACGTTGTGTCTAATTTTTGAAATCATTTTGACACTCAACTTTCTTCAAAAAATTGTCAACTTTGGCTTTATTCTTTGCAATACAATTGACTCCTATGATCATATCATATGATCCCAGTAGTGTTGCATAAAGATATACTATTATTGTGAACATAGGCAATCTAATCTCTAATTTGACTAGACAATTATAAATGTTTACATTTGACTCACTCCCATATTGTAATGACCATGTATTTGACATCACTCTAGCCTTTCTAGACAATTTATTAATCATCCTAGGAGCAATGAAACATTATATATCTCTCATATCAATTAAAATATAAATTGTATGATCAAATAAAATACATAATAGTTCTATGAGAGAAGCTTGATACTCAACCTATCAATTATCAATAGCTTCATGAATCCACTGTTGAAACATAGCTTGTTGAGAAGATAAACCCTTATTCTTCAATTTGTCTTGAGTACATTCTTAAGAAAATTTGTCACCTCCATAAATGAAGAAACTTCCAACTGGTCCTTTCTTCTTAAACTATTGGTTTCCCTTGAAACCACCTTTGAAACCATTACTAGGCTTCATGTTCCCTAAACCACTATTGAACTTGGTATTCTGATTCTTGAATTGACCCTTGGAATCTCTTCACCTCTACTTTTAGTTCTTCTTCTTGAAAGTTGGTTTAGAACTTCAAATTTTATTATTGAAATTATCTCTAACTTGGATAATAGATTTTAGTTTCATTTCTTACTTGAATGCCTTCTCAAAAACTTTATCCATGGTAGATGGACCATGCACATCTAATTCACTACCTATTTGGGGTTTCAATCCCATGATGAATTTCCTAATTTTGAACCTCTCATCTACATGATATTGAACTACATACTTAAGAATCTTTCTAAATTACTCCCAATATTAATTCACTAACAAATCCCTTGCTTAATATTCTAAAAATACATAAGCTTTTGGTTGAAATATAATTTTGGAAGCCATCATGATCTAAATAGTGTCACAAACTATTGCCAAGTGGTGGTGGTTGAGTCAAGGTTTATCTCAAGCTTCTTGTTTTCCCACTAAGTTGTTGCTTCACCAACAAGTTGATATGATCCCCATAATTCTTTCATAATTTTAGAATAATTTTAAATCTTGAAATACTTATCCATTTCTATTAGCCATGCTTTAGCTCCATCCACCATTATAGTTCCATCAATCTTGGGTGGATTAACCTTTTTCATGTCACGTGCTAACTATGTAATTACTTGAGCTCTCACATCCTATGGCACCTCCTAATGCCTCTACTCTTCAATATGTTCCCATTCATTAGGATTATCTTTAGGTTATTCATGAACATTATCCTCTTTATGGCCCTGCACTTCCCATTCTAGGGCCACAATTTGGTCCCTAGTCTCTTTCATGTTTGTGAGGATTTTAGCCAACTTCATAGCTTGCTCAGATTCAAATTGATTTATATAAATAGGTGGTTTGGTATTCAAAATAACCTCACTTGTTGGTCTAGTGTGAACCATTATTCTCCTTATTTATTTGGTTAATAAGTTTGCATCATTAAACACATTAAGTCCTACAGTTTGAGCCTCATCTTTGATAACACAATGTAACAACCCCATTGGGTTTTACTAGAATATTACAATAATTGTTTTTTAAATTAAATACACATATTCAACATATTATTTCACGATGATAAATACTAATTAATGATTTTTAACTAATTTCATTAATTTATTTAGCCATAATGGTTATAGATAATCTAATTAGCTAAGGATCACCATGAATAGATATAAAAATCATGAAAAATATTGAATAACAATAAATACCACATTACATCATAAATAAAATAGTACAAATTTAGCCATAGCTAATATAATATTACAACCTCTATTGTATAAGGATAATGAATAGATATTATACTTCTCAGTAATAAAAAAATATCACAAAGGATAAAACATGATACAAAACTCCTTTGAGTAGCACCTCCATGACTCATGTATAATGTATAAAATAAGTATACAATTAGTTCATAAACAAAGGCCCCATAACCTTTTTCAATAAACTGAGAAATTCTTATGCCCATGATAAATAAACACATAAAATTCAATAAATCAAACTCAGTTACTTCACTATTCATCAGAACTATTTAACCATTTAAATTCAATAAATCATTCAAGTTTGCCAATTAAAAATAATTCAAATGAGCAAATATAAAGAATCCAAGTCACCTTTACCCAATTTGAGAATTAACAAAATAAAAAATAACATAGTAAAATACCCAACTTGTATGGTTTGTATTATCTCAACTTTATTCAAATAAGACAACTACAACACAAGTCCAAATAAATAATATATTTATGCAAATAAACCCATATACCTAGTCCTCATATGGACTATTCAAACTTGTACACAATTTAACAACACAATCAAATGCAAAGTTCATAGAAAATAATAATCAATACATAGCCCTTTCTTAGTATTAATAATGTTTATAATAGATAGATAAAATATACCATAACTCCTTATTAGTCCACTAATATACATTATTTCATAATTCCAAATGCAAACCTACAGTCATATTTTCATCTACCCATACTTGGGTTACATAAATGACTACACAAAAAATATCTTAAATCCACATATAATTCATTATGAGTAATATAATATTTCACAATCTATTTTAGGGTTTAAAACATAACTTATGCTTAGTCCAAACAACAACTTCATCTTTAAAATGTAATACACACATTCACTCATAAATTTTGACCATCGATTACTTGTGTGTGTGTGTGTGTGTGTGTGTGTGTGTACTATCAATTATTTAAGTTTTTTAGTTGATTATTGGTATATATATACCTATGAATATGTATACAATCATATTTAAAAATTTTCAATTCATCAAACAAGTGTATTGGTATAAATATATATATATCTATATTTATATTTACAAATATATATTATGAGTATAGGGATTTATATGAATTTAAAATTAATCTAATATAATCAGGTATATATATTTGTGTATTTATACTTTGCCCCTAGAAACCCACAATCTTAACCCAAAAATTTTGATTGCTTTAATAGTCGAATAATCATGCAGATATCATTCTTGAGTCTATGTTGTCATAAACCCAACTGCATGTATAATACGCTGGTTCAAATCAGTTATTACAATCCATATTATTTATATATCCATTAGAATAATCCTAAAATATTGAATATATATTTTAAAATAGATAGAGATGTGTAGGACAAAGCTTATTTTAGAAACCCAACAATAACCATGGCCAACTCTATGTCTCTACCCCATCTCCCATGTTTTCCTAGTTTGAATGTGAGGTTCTGTAGAGGTTGATCTTTCTATATGGATACACATACAACCTAATACATATAATGAATCAAAAAAAGAAACCAATAACCTTACACATTTAGAAAAACCCATTCATTATTTCATTTAGAAATTAAATTAAAAGACCAACCTGGTAAATGTATGAATGTCTAAGATAGTTGAGCCAAATTTTCTTCTCTATCATCCCCAATGTCTCCATCTAGTCTACCCTCTCTGATTATTCTCTCCCTCCATCCTGATCTAAGGGAAGAATCTATCTGACATCCACTTCATGAAAATGAAGATAGTTAACCTGAAACATCATTATATCCATAAAATAATATGTGTAATAATCAAACATGATCAAAAAGTATAGAATATAAAAGTATTGTTAACTCATAATATCTAATCATGTAAATCAAGCAACACAAACAATCCCATAATCATCATATGTCATTAATTTTAATCATATATTAATTATTTAACTAATTAACCCCAATAATCCATGGATCAAACATGTTATTCAACTTAGAGAGAAATTGGGATGTGATATTTATGACCCTTTTTTTCTAGTGGTTGTATTTTAAAATCTAACCCTCCCTTACTTGGTCTTATATATATTTTTGATTCAAAATGTGTGGGTTTTCATTTTGAATTTGTATAAAATAACATTTTAATGACTTATTATTCCACTTGGAAATTTCATTAAAGAGGCATCTATACACTATGGTATATTGAAAAAACCTTCGCTATACTTCCCAATTATTATTTTAATAATAAAACCATTCCTCATCCAAGTCACAAGTCTATTCTAATTATCACAATGTAAAACATGGTCATTATCCAAGCCATCTTTAAAAGACTTCATATAATCAAATGAGTATATAATCATAAAATACTCTAGGTGGGAGAACTATGTGGGCTTGAATTCCCTCTTAAGAGTATTGGATATGTAGGCAATATTCACTCATCATGGGGGTTATTAGGGTTATCTCAACCAAATTACACTCCACATTTTTCTATTTTTATGTTTTTAATCATTGCAAGACCTACTTAGGTTTCCACGTTGGAGAAACTATTTATAGGTCTTCTACACATTCCTAAAGGTCAAATATGCATATTAAAATCTAATTATAGTTATCCAATATGATTTTGCCTTGATTTTATTATTTTTTCAAAATTTTAAAACCATATAATTCAAATTAGAAGTGGATTACAATCTTGAGCCTAATTATATAGTCATAGCCTTCTTCATCCTTTAATTTTAGGTTTTTGGGTTTTTGCTAAGTCTACTCCTTTATTTAAGTTTTGGTCTTTTGTCAGTTAACATAGTCGATTTATGGACAACAAACCTAAGTTTTTCTCTCAAATTCATAGTTAGTCTTCTTGAAATAATTTTTAATTTTTCAAATTTTGTCATTTTATTTCAATTTGCTTATTGAAAGTATATTTTCAACATTCTATTATATTATAATAATTTTATCAGAATTAGGGTCAATTACCACATTAATTCAAATTATAGCAAAATAACATTATTTTTCTTGAATGAAGATCCATTACTTATTATGATATTAAATAGGAGACCAGATCAAAAAATGATATTTTTCATCAAAAATATGCATATTTTATCCCTTGTAGTCAAGTTCAATGGTACCACCTCAACCCATTTTATAAAATATTTGGTATCTATAATAATGAACTTGTATTTGGTATTTAGTTTTCTATAAATTTAAGCCTCCAAAGATAAAATGGACATGGTAACATAATAGGTTTACATTCCTATGAAGGCACATGATTCACATTATTGTGTCACTGACATTTTTGTCATTTTTTTTCATGTTATATGCATTTTTGATCCATTCTAGGCTAATAGTATTCCCTCATTAATAATTTATAATGGATCATTTTTCTATTTAAATTTCCACCACATTCACTATTGTGTGCTTATTGTAAAAATAAATTAGTTTTTTCATGGCTAGGACATCATATTAAATGTCCCTATAATGATTATTTAAATAGATCCATTTGATTATAACATAAAAAAATTATCCTTTTGTAATATTTGTTTTTCATTCAATGAGAAATTTTTCAATATAACCACTGTATGTAATAAATTATCGTTATCATTATACCATTATGTATTACTTTCACTTCATGTGATTATGCACACCATTAAGGTGTATACATTTGTTATTGTAACCAATGGTTATTGTACACTTTATATAGTCAAATTAACCTAATATATGTTGATGTCAAAAGGAATGAGAGAATAGTCACTAGAAATAACATCCACATGAAGATTAATTTTGTGAGGTATACTCTAAATTTTAATATTATCAAATTATGTCATTGAATCATGTACCATATCATTATATGGGATCAAATTTTAGTCTTTGGTCTGATAAAAAATTTAAAACTTGATTTACTATGATTTGGCATTCCCCATATACCATAATAAATTTTATATGTAATGTACATGCAACATATAATCCTATAATTAATTACTCATATTAGGTTATATTATATTTGGATGAGACTCTTAACTAGTATGAAAATGGCATAGGTTATCCTTGAGGATTTATTATAACTATTCTTACTAAAAAACATGAGGTGAATATAGATTCATCAAAGTACATGGTCTGAATATCTTTATTACTATGATATCTAGTAAAATTATCTCTAAAAGTATCATCAATTGGTTCTATGTCAATTAGTGGTGTGGGTAATTGATCTATAATTACTTGTATCTTTACAATTTTTTTAGATATGAACTTTAAGTCAAAATCCAAAAGTAACATCACCCTTTTATCTATATATCCTAATAAATGTGGTCTTTTCATGAGATACTTTAGTGGATCCACCTTTGTGATGATGTGTTTGATTATTAAACATATAGTGTCAAAGTTTTTTTCCTATGAAAATAATGGTCTGGCATAACTTTCCCATTGCATTAGAGTTTTTTTCATAATGCAAAAATTTTATGGTTGATGTAATAGATCAAATGTTCCTTATTATATTGTGCCAACATATCCCTAGTGCATCATTTTTCATAGAAATATATAATAAAAAAGGATTAGTTGGTATTGGAGAAATGAGAACTGGTGGACTAAGTAAATATTCTTT
>JARHVA010001750.1:1882500-1995000 GCA_037957365.1 Torreya grandis | reverse complement strand
CATTAAAAATTTAATGATGTGAAGATAGGATTTCACTAAGGAAGTTCAACTTGGCTCTCCAATCAACATGAACACAATAGGCTTTACTATATTTTATTGAACTAACATTATATTTTGTTTAAGGAATTTTCTTGAAAAAAAATTGATTCAAACTTGTTTAAATATGCCTAAGATGGGATATGACATCTTCAAAAATCTAACTTAGTTTCTCACTTGTCCTTTTAGGACATCAAATTAAAGTTTTAATTTATGACACCTCATGGGATGTCAAAATTAAAAATATAGCTTAAAAATATAGATGTCTACCTTGTCAAGATTCATAATGCCTTAGTGATTCATTACATCCTACACAAGGCATCTACAGAAAATATATCAAGTCCACAAGCTATGTGGCATCATATAGAGAGCTCACAAAGAAGCTAGCCATTGGAATTCAAATCCTAGGGCTACATGTTATAATCTTATAACCCATGAGAAATACCATTCAATCTAAGATACCATGCACCAACCATGCATCCCACCATAGCGTAGAATCATATAAATATGTTTTCACATGTCTCATTTTCAACCAACTAGATATAATAAACCTTCTGAGGTAATGTATGTCTCTCGAGGGTTTATCTGAGGTCACCACATGTTTACAACACACTACATCCATCCAAAATATTGTGAGATATCACAAAGCAAAAATGTAAGTGTACTCAAGATATCCAATCAAGGTTTAATTATATATAGCTATTTGAGGCACCTTTCAAGAATGACACTTGGAAAAAGAAGAAATAAATTCCCATGAGAATGATTTGTGTCCCCTCTAGGCCCACACGATGGTGCAACCTATTATTCCCAAACTATATCCATATAAGACACATGAGGCATATCTGAGAGGGATGTGCATATCCACTTGAGCCACATGATTAGCACCAATTTGTCAATAGTTGTCCAAAATCCTTTTAAGGGAGACACTTGGCAAGGATATATTTGAGAGTCTTTCAAGAGATCCACCTATTAAATAAAATCTCCAATTGCCTATGAGAGTGATGCATGGCACTCTCACAACCAATAAAAATTAAAAGGCACTACCTGAGAGATTGTTATGAATTGAAAAATGCCATATGGAAAGATAAAGATGAGTCATCATATTGATTTTCATCTCAAGAGTTTGTGAGGCAATCAAAATGTTCCACATGTCTAGATTTCAAGCCGACTAGGTAGTGTAGTCATATTCAAGCCCTATAAATACCTAGATGGATCCAAGGTGGTAAACACATGTCAAAAAATGGTAATTTTTATCTTTAAAGCTAAAATTGATGGCAAATCAAAGACAAAATAAAGATAAATTTGAGTTTTGGTGAAATTAATTACTGAATGCAATAGTTTGAAGATTGTTTCAAATATATGCAAAGTTGACAAGCTTTCCATTAATATAAAATGAACCGAGATCACCATCAACATTGTATTAATTTTAGTGATATTTAAAAAGTATACATAATCAAATATATTTGTATTTGCATTTTAAGCTATATGTGTTTACTTTCATTATTATTTGTGAAAAATACATCCCCATATAATGTTTCATACAAACTAGGAAGCACTAAAATTACTACATGAAATGACGTTATTATAGCTGCTAGGCATAGGGATTCTTACCTATTGCCTAAAGATGACTTCAATTCATGGGATCCCAACAATGTCATTGCCAAGCATATTTTGAAATTCAAGAAACATATGGTAAAAGAGTACAAGAATCAATAAAAAGTTCATGAATGGATATATAGATATGCTATGAATGATGATGTGATGTTCAACAATGTAGTAATGAAAAACACTAAAATAAAAATGAGACTAGATAAAGAGAAGAAGAAAGAATATATTGCCAAGTCTCAGCCACCACCAACCCATAGGAGCATGTTTGATGCTAATTATGAGGAGGGATAAGAAGATGAAGAAGAAGACAACATTCCTCTTATTAGGAATAGGCCATGTAGACCTCCACTTCTTGCCACTTCAAGTGGTTAGAGCTTTCCTCTAAGATTTGAGTAAGGAGGATATAGTAGCCAACCTAAACCCTCCCAAGGTCCCACATTGATCTCTAAATCTTCTATGGGAGATGTTCTCTAAATCCTAGACCAACCTAACCTTATTGTCATTGACCTTGAGGAATTACAAGGCATTGAGTTATCTATGAAATAATTATAGGTATTGGTTGAAAGAAACATTGAGAAGGTATACAAGAGGAAGAGTGTTGGGACCCTATTTCAACTAAGTATAGAACCATGCCAACTTGATAGACACCTTGATGTGAGGTAATCACTTGGTATGATTGTTATTTTGGTATCTTTTGCACTAGTTAGAGGAATCAATGCACATCTTATGCTAGCTACTAGGTGGTTAAATGGTGCTCAAAATTTTAGGGCATACTCAAGAGTGGCTACATGTGGCAACTATAGTGAAAAGGATGAAAGGTAATGGAGTTGAAAAAATTATTAACAAAGGCTCCAACTAAGCACTCAATGTGCACTCTCTACCCTAGTAAAGATATTCTCTTATGTGTTATAAAACCAAGCTCAAACTAGTGAGTAGAGAGATGAAAATAGATGTAATGAGGCCTTGTAAAAATGATTCTACATATTTTAAAAACCATTAGAACTTAGGTTTAGCTTGAATTCCTTTCAATCTATGTTTGTATAAACCCATGCTCGTTTGTGAGCCTTTAGGCTGTTAATCATTTTGAATTATGTACACACTCTATTTTATATGATATGAAATCTATTTTATATTTAAAATTTGAGTAATGAAGAAGAATATTTTTAGTAATACATGGTGTTCTTGGTTTGAATGTCTTTCACTTCATTATTAAAATTCATAATGAATGTAATAGTTATAATGGGATAATTTCAATACATGAATGTTTTTTTTAATAAAATATCTAGTCTAAGTAATTATGGCATCACTATGTAAAAGATGATGTTAGTATATTATGTTGAATAGCCTAAGTGTAAAGAGATTCATGCACATAAGCTTTGATACCCTTACAAAGGAGTGCTAGCCAAAGTATGAAGACTTTATCTAAAGCATTACCATGACCCTTTAAAGTGCCTAAATAACACTAAGATTAGTGAAACAAAGGCTTGCACCCTAGAGATTATATAACCAACCTGATATAAGCTTGCACCTTTATGATCAGAACCAAGTTACCCAAATAGGCCTACACCTATAGACCATCAGACTTAGCTTAAAAAATGTTTGCACCAATGAATCTACTAAAAGCATTTCCTAAATTACCAACTCCTATAAGGGAAAACTTTCACCATAGCACAACTAGCCCAATGTGAGACCTAGTTCTTTCTCTACTATGCTTTGGGTGAGTGTATAAAGCTTGTGCATTATATGAATTGATATCAGCATAGTTGAGTGATAAATGTTGAGTGTTATGTGAATATACTATGTTTTTACCCAATTGTAATAAGTCTAAAACTAACTTGGACAATTGAATAAGTTCCTATTGACCCACTTTTTTAGCAACATTTTGTTTCATTGCCAGGACCCATGTTAATTGTTTTTGAAATGGTATGATAGAACAATGCTTTAAATATCCCTTGAGAACATCAAACATTGGTTGAAATATGTGGAAGATAGATTTTCACTAAAACATCTAACCTATAGAGGATAAAATCTAAGGAAGTGGGTTCAAAATAACCTGTATGATGCTTTGTATTAGGTCTTCTTTTAATAACTACCTAAGCATGTGTTTTGATCTTTGGTGGCCTATGTGACCCATAAAAGATGAATTGATAGACAATGCCTTGAGTGTATGAATGATCACTTAGAGAATCTTGAGACCCTAGATGCCACTTCGACTAAAGTATTAGACAAATGGTGGAAATGAACACTAAAGTGTTACATTCTTGAGTTCAATTTTTCCACATACTCCTACCCTAAAGAAGTGGAGTATCAATTTTTGTGAAAACCTAGAGGCATGTTTTTGAAAGATTTATATGTAGACCTTAAGAAACTAATGGTATATTATGGATTTTAAACCATGAAAATGGAAGGCTAAAGTCCTTTTACATATGATCAATGTAATGGGGAAGAAGGGGATGTGTAGGAAAATGTAAGGGGATGAGAAGATTGACACTTGAAAGCTTAGGAAATAGACTTATGATAATATATAATGTATGTTTATGGAAGATATATAATGTGTAAATGTCATGATAACCCATAGCAAGCAAGAAGGGCATGGGGAAGGATCTCTTGAATTGCAATAGTATGAGGAGGAGATAGGTGGTGAATCGATAGATTGAGCTCAGTGGTTGATGGGTGTAGAATATGTTGGGTTACTACAATATTTTTTCATTTAAGATGCACCAAAATTTCCTACCCCTTTTGAACATATGGTTTAATCTCATCCACTAGATCTCCCATGAGAAGAAATAAGAGTGATAAATGAACTTATTGTCAACATAGACTTTGACCATTTTTCAAACTTAGGGTATAATTTTATAATTAAAAAAGTTATTCCTTATGAAGAGTTGAGTATGGATACCTCTAGACCATTGGGTGCTTTTTCACTAAAACATAAATAAAGCACAAGCATTCTAGTCTAGCCAATGTGAATTACATAGACTAAGCAATAACCCATAGGAAGTGGCCCAACACCATAAATAAGTATTATGGTGCCTTTGACATCAATGGTGCCAATAGTAACAACAAGACCTACACCTAACCTAATGGTTTGAGGCATTATAGGACCACTACCAAGATAAGTACTAGGGGGACAAATGTATACACATAATATTTTCAAACTTTTATCAAATATGAATGATTTACATCTTGAAAGAACCTATCGAGAATCAATATCTCTGAATACACACATCAAGGGGTGAACCAAGAAAGGGGTGGGAAAACTATTAGTTCTTCATAATATTATTATCCCTTTTTTCCACTTATTACCAATCCAACCAGCTCCTAAAACCATTCCCTAAGCTATTACTCCTTAGCACACTCCTCCAGTATTTTCCCTCTTTCCATCCATCTTTTTCTCACCTTAATTCCCTATTATCACTTGATTGTACTAGGTTTATTAGGTCAACCCTATAAAATTTCAAGTGATTTTAACTTAGAAACTAGTTTGGCCTTTGTCTAACCTAGCTCATGACCTAGTGAATAATTGATAAAAATTATACTAGGTCACTGGGTTGACCCTATCGATCAATATTTTTAGAAGGGCTTAGGGTAAAATCCACCTATAAATAAAATATCATTTGATCATTATTTCATATGTAATCAAAATTTATTATTCACTTATGCTTCTTTAAAATCTACTTTTCCACCATTCTATTTAAGGAGTCTTAGCTTAGGGTTTCTACTTGGAGGATCTAGTCTTATGGAGAAGTATTGGATGCTTTGGCCTTTCTTAGTGATCCTTACAAACCACAAAACCTTTTTTGAAGCCCCTTTGTCCAAGAGAGAGATTGATTTTCAATGGGTTCATCATTCAAGTAAGTATTATGTAACTTTGTTCCTCTCTTTAGTAGATAGAAGTAGCATAAGTACTGGCTTTAAATAATATTTCTCTTCTTCATCCATGTATTAGGGTCTGACTCATACTTAGATTAATTAATATTTTATTATACATGTTTTGTTTATTTACTAACCCCTCATATTATGCCATAAGCTTTGGTGAGAACTACATTAGATTTACTTTGCTTGTTATTAGATTAAGTGAAATTTAAAACCTAGGACCCCCTTAGGATTATTACTGATTATGATTGATTTGAGTCTTTGGAACCCTCCCTAGCATAGTGTATTATGATAAAAGATCCCCTAATTAGGTCTAGAAAATAATTATATTGGTCATGCTCCCACTTAAAAAATGTGTCCCCAATCAAAAGTGTATGGTATGATCTATCTTCTCTAAGATAGGATTGATTTATAGGCATGATGCATTTTTGATTGAATATATTATGGTGAACCTGATGTGAATCTAACCTTTATAGGGTTTGTTTCACTTATTTGATTATTTTATCATTTTATTTTCCCTATATTTATGATGTTGGGTTGACTATATCACCATAATACTAACTTTTGTGTGTAGGTTTAACACACAGTCACATTAATACAACTATATTCTATTTGTGCAGGTTATTATTCAAGTATAAGCTAATAGGTTAACCTAGTTGACATATTATAGGTTATTAGGTTTTTAGACATCCATTTGAGATTACTAGGTTGACCCAGTTGACCCTATACATTTCAGACATCTAGTTCAATATACTAGGTTGACCTAGTTAACATAGTGTACTCTTTTAGGCTTCAGTAAACAAGGATCTACAAAGCTAGGTCAAATGAGTTGATATAGTTAGTAGGATTTAAAATTTTCAATCAAGTTTATTGAATATCAATCTAACTTATTTGTATCCTACAACCCACCATGGTTCCTTTCTATCCTTCTTTGTATTTCCTTATAGTTCTATTTTTTACAATTTGTAGTCTTTAAAATTGCCCCTATATAGTCAAATAGGTCACCCATTTCAACTTAGTTATGTATTATGTATTCTATTTGGAAATCTAGGTCAACTCTATCGATGTAGTTCACTTTTAAACCCTTACTTCTATAGTACAAAGGAGACATTATTGACCCTATTATATATCCTCTTCATACACTATTGACTACATCAAAATTTTAATATGTTTTAAATTTAGAATTAACACTTATATGCTAGTAATTAGCTCGCACTTTTATTTCTTATTGCTTGTATGCTTAAGATATATCACATAGTCTAATTATGTGGTTTTCAATTTATCATTTAGTTTCACTATTTTATATTTTATGCACACACTTCCAAATCACAAAATCTTAAAACGAATTTTAATAATTGTCTACCCAAAGCCTACTTACTTTTATTTCATCACTAGGGGGAAGATGACTTGGTTTTTTAGCCAAGTATAAACATGTGGTTAATGGTGTATTTTGGCTAAGCACTCAACACCCTTATCATTGAAGTGTGTTAAGTGAGGTGGTAGGCCCTAATACAGATGATACCATTTCTAATACATATCCATTTCAACCCAAACCTCCTAAAACTATCCTTATATTGTTTTCTAGTTCCTTAATTATAGCCAACTTCCTATCACATTTAAAATCATACTATAATAATCTAATAAACATTCAGGTTGACCACTCAGATTTTACTTTCCAAGCTTATGGCTTGATTTTTGTTCAATTATATATTATGTTATATAAAATTGCATTAGCTAATGTTGGTGCAAGGTTTTGTGATGTGTGCCTCAATTGGATTAACCTCATTTATCCAATTGATTGTGTGTTTCTTTTCATTTATTTATTTTTAAGTACTTGAAAAATTATTCTTTTTTCAGTACATAGTCATTTATATCAACACAATCTCTTATATACTATCTATTTTCTCCTATCTATTGTGTTATGTCAACCATGTACAATTTTCTAGCTCCTGTCTACTTGGCTAGGTTAACCCAGTCAACTCTATATAATTTATAAACCCTTTTTTATGTACTAGGTTGACCTAGTAAACTATGTACTATTTATATCTTCCCTATCTATTGACTTAGTTATTTATTTCTCCTTCTTAGAATTTTGTTCATTTCTCTCAAGTCATCATGAATTCCACTATCATAATCTTTTTAAACAGTTTGAATCCATTTAAATACTATATGGGATGTTCATTTTTTCCTCTCTTTTCTTCACAAGAGATCCATCACTCTTGGGTCACCTCTTCTCCTCCTTCATCCATGACTTGTAACATGGTGCAAATCACATCTAAAGATGAATTTTATGGGTCTAATACTTTATATACCTACTAAGATGCTTCTCATCTTCAAAACCTTCAAACTAATGTGGGAGTAATTTATAGATGTTTAATCAATAATCCCACTAATAATCCATCTTCTAGTAACCCTCCCCTTAATACCAATTTAGGGATCACTCTTACCAATACCAACCTACCTATTTATACAACTCAACTTCTTGCACAAGTCATACAAAAAATGAACATAATTCAAAACTCTAACACCAATAAAATGATGCAACTCCAACATCATTTGATTAATATGGCTAATCAACCTAAAATTATCCATCCTCAAGGTAATCCCAATTATGTTCCTCCACCTCTTAGAGATGCATCTAGTAATTTTATTCTTAAACCCATAATGAATAACAAGATGATTTAAACTATTAAAAAGGATCCTTTATCTCCCTTCATTATCTCCATTAATATTGGTAATATACCTCCAACTATAAAATAAGATGGGACTAAAGACCCAACCTCATTTCTCAAATCCTTTGGAAATATTTACAAAGAGTGGATCCAAAATAATACCTTCATTGTAACTAAAATCTTGGTCAAAACCTTTATCAGTAATGTATTATAATGGTAAAACCAATTAGCTCAACACTTTATTTGGAAGCTTTAATATTTGGTTAATCCTTTAGTTAAAGAGTTTCAACACAATGATCTTCCAAAAAATTATCTTAGCCACTTCATCAATGCTAAACAATATCCTATTGAATCAACTCATGACTTTATCAAAAGATGGAAATCATTGGCCCATAAAGTCAAACATAACATGACTAATAATAACTTTTTAAAAATATTTGTCATGGATTTAACTCCTCTTTAATGTAAGTTTCAAACCTTTGCTCCCTAAACACTTAACGAAGATCTTGATCAATCTAAACGTCAATATTTCTCATGAAATAATTTGAACCTAATCCTAAACTTTTAAAAGTATATTTTCAAACATCTAATAATGTTATCACTAGTTATACTCTACAAACCAAACTAGGAGTTACAAAAGTTGACATTCCTTCACCTTCTCACACACCTCTCTTAGTGCAACTAATGAAACATTTTTTACCACCCTCTAAACCTTTCATCTATTATAATAATCCTCATAAATGGTATGACCCCAATCTATTTTATTGGTTTCATGCTAACATTAGTCATTCCCATGAATCTTTTAGAGGGCTCACTAAATTTTTTATTTCCTATAGGTTTGGTGATTTATTTAATCAAAATGCTATGATCAACCTTTGTTGTCAAGAGTACATTACTGCTTTTCAAAAATAATAGATTTCTAAAGAGTCTACCTAAAATAACCAAAAATATTTTTCAAATATTGATTTGTGATGTAAACACTAATCCTCATTGAAATTAGGGTATGAGCTAAAAAGTGTGTTTATTAGTAGGATAAGCTAGACATCCTCAACATCCCATTGTGAATAATACATATGTAAAAGGTCATTTTGGCCTCATTGTGTTTGTTAGAAAATTGGTGTGTGAATTGAATTATATATGAATTTTAATAAAGTTAATATGTAATTAAAACCATTATAAAATAGTTTTTAATATGTGACAAGGGTATAACATTATTTTTTGTAAGTCCTGAGCAAGTAATAAACCAAATACTAAGGATGTTTGTGCCATTGATGTTGATTATGACTAATATTATAGAAAATATCAATATGTCAACACTGCTAAGGTTAATTTTCATCATAATTCAGCTCATAAGGATCATGTTACCAAGCCTAAAACACCATCTTTGGAGGAAAAACTTATAAAAATTACAACCACTAATCTATATTTGGAAGCCCATGAGGAACCATCTCCTACTTAATAAACTCTGACCACATCTATTCCATAAACATCTTGTTTTCCTCCTAAACCTCATGTTGGTTCTTCTTCTAAATATCATTGGGACTTTCTTGAGGAACTTAACTCTATGCCTTGTAAGATTCAAGTTATGGATTTGGTTCATACTTCCCCTTATCATTACAAGTTCATTATGTAAAAACTCTAAGAAATTAATGATCCATCCACTATAGACAAAGAACCACCTTCTATTGAATCTCAACCTACCAACGTAAACACCATTGAAACTATGTGTCCTTCTTCCAATATTTCTATTAAATTTCTTGAAGAGGACATGATCAATGATGAAATTATTTTTTATGCTAATGATCTACCACTTTTTATTAAAATATCCATTAATAATACCATTATCCATAAATTTGTAGTTGATGAAGGCTCTGGTATTAATGTGACATCTTTGTGGCTAATCCAATAACTTGGTTATAAAAAGGATCATCTCAAACAAACCCATCTTACCTGTTATGTTTTTGATAAGACTAATCAAAAGTGACTTGGTTATATTTGGCTTCCATTAACCATCAGACCTAAGATGGTTCAAACCAAGATTATGGTCCTTTATCTACCTTTATCTTCTAATATACTCCTTGGTCACCCTTGGACTCATAGAATAAGGGCCATTGCTTCTTTCGATAGCTAACGTATTAAATTTTTACATAATGGAAATTGATACAAGTCTGAAGTTAATCTTAATCCTTGGAGTATTCAACTTCTTAAACTTGAATCTCAGTATCACATTCTTACCATTACTAAGATCAATAGTTATCCTTCACCAAAGTTCATCAACATTAATCCTAATTTATAGGTCACTCTTGTTGATTCTAATGATGATGAACATAATGAGTTGTAACATATTGTTAGAGGTATAATCACTGAGAGGGGGGTGTGAATCAATGAAGTAAGATATTCTAATCCTTTAAAACCCTTAATAAATTACCACAATAATTCATATAATATAAAATTCATTTATAAAAAATAATAATAGATAATGCAATATCACACACACAACACAAGATCTATGTAGGAAACCCTCTTTAGGGGATAAAACCCACTGAACCCTACAAGATGGACTATAGTCCTATAATAATAAGATCTAATTTAGACCAAAAAAATTGATCAAGAAACACACATCCCTTAATTTATTGAGATAATAATCCCAAAAGGAGATACTACCCCTGTCTAGCTGAGCATCCATAATAACTAGACCTTTAACAAGTTTCACCTTACAAGGAGGAATCAACCCACTAGATGTTGAGCATCCATAACAACACTTATGAAATGAACATTTATTGAGCACTAATTTCTAGATAATACAATGGACATACAATGTATATCATCTCTATTCCACCCTGCACATTCTCTCTATCCTTCACACCCTCTCAATGCATCCAAAGCCACCTTTTGGATCAACCTAGATCTCTTCACTCATTCACAATATTCAAACCTACAAGATCCTTGTTATGAAATCATAAATATGACCTATAGGTCACACATACAATCATCAACCTAATTTTTCCTTCAACCCATCCACTCGGCACATTCCCTCTATCCTTTCCTTCACTCCTCAACCCTTTTCTCTACTCAACACACTCAAGCCTAGAAATCATCATCTTTGATTTCACTATTTATAGAGCCTTCATGAATATCAAATTTTTGGTCAGCCATTAGATATGCCTTAAACCTTAAGGCTTATATCATATAAAGACATATCTTAATACTATCCTCGTATGTTATCCAAAACATCCATAGATCACCCTTAAGTAGCTATACCTTTCAATTAGGCCTTAGTAGCCCTTATAGATCTCATGGACACCTATTCACCCTTTAACACTTTATAAAGCAAAATAAGAAACATAAGACCAATTTAAAATGGATAGGTCCACTACACAAGACCCCTTAAACATCCTCAATTTATTATAGTCATCTACTCTCACCTATGTATATGTTCAATATACTCAAACATTAGCCTTGTACATAGGAACACCATGAATTAATAAATAGTCAACTTATTAAGAATTATTCATACTCAATATGGATTGATAAAAAATAAAAAACCATACATATTATTATCAAAGAATTTAGAACACCTTCCAATAGCTAAGTCACCTTGAAACATATAAATACCATCAAGAACAACTCAAATATCCTTATCGAGTCATATACAAAACATGATCAAACACACTCAACTTTGGAGATAAATATCTTTACCTATACAAAAATTAAAACCTTATAATCAATTTTTATAGATTCATATTGAAGTCTTCTTCAACATAGATTTTTACATCATCAATAAATTTATCATAGATCAAAAGATATTAATAAAATAATGCAGACTAGTTTTTCCCTTTACTAATTTCAAATGCCAACAGTCACTATTAAACATTGAACACTTTGACCTGACCTCATTCCCTCTCATATCTTGAAAAAATATGCACCATTGATATTTATTGAAAGTGTCCGAGATTTAACTATCAACATTGGTCATTGATCAAAACTCTTGAGATCGAGACACTTGTCACTCTCACATGCCTTCTAAACATATTGGCCATATGACTAGAATGAACTTCAACCATTTGGAATCCCCACATGCCTTCTGAGTATCCTTTGACATATTGACTTCATACACTTTGTTTATCTCTATTTATATGATCACCCTCTCACTGTTGATCCTTAGAAGTAGCCTGGTCTTTACCTTTGCTCACTATTAAACATATAACACTTATCATCATCTCGCTACTTCTTGAAAATTTGGAACAAACTCACTCCATCGATCTCTTTGAGAGTAGAATAGAATTTAACCTGATAAAAATTAGACATTTTGATATCATCTTGATCAATATAGATCATTTATCTACATTTTTATGATCACCTTCTCATTATTAGATCCTTATCTAGTCATGGTCTTTAATTTAATTAAACATCTGTCACTTTGACCTATTTGAATCAATAATCATCATAGATCTTCATCTATATGAACACCCATGAACCATTAGATCTCTATTTAGTCCTTTTACAAATTTGGATAAGTATGGGAACCACTATAATTTGCCTAGAAGGCCAAATTTTTAAAGATATACCTTTTGATATATATAACCTCTCAACCTAAAAATTGAACCATATGATCTTCTTTCATAGAGGAATCCATCCATGTATCAAACTTCTCTTGAAACCTTCATACATGTGAAATATACCATCATAAAATTTAATACTTGGTTCTAATTTAACTTAGACAAATAACATAGTTGAGCTTAGATCAATTTCACACCATTGATCTGTGATGCCATTAAATTCATACCATTAGATCTCCCTTAGAAAATTTGGATAAGTATGGGAAAACATTGTAATCTGCCTAGGAAGCCAACTTTGCACTTGCATAAATTTCACTAAAATTCATATTACAACTTGAAAATTGGACCATAGTAGCTTGGGACTAATGTTATGGCTACCATATAACCAACTCCCCCTAAATCATCCACATGTGGTAATGATGATGATAACAAAATGCCTACTTAGATTTTTTTGCCACTAGACCCAAAATGTCTAAATGAAAAATATGAAGTACCAGATGAATTCCAATTATGCACAAAAGCACTCCAATTATCCTTGACCTCTGATAGGACCCATCACATGTGATCAAAACTTTAGACTCATCCTTAATCATCTGAAACTCTAAAGATCAAAATAAGCCTAATTCAAACATATTAGGACAAGCACATTGCACACTTTGTCATTGACACTTACACTATCAAGAAAATTCATCCACTCACCTAGACACCTTCATGACTTCACTAAAAACTCTCCACCAATCTCTCCCTTTTTCATTAATGTCAACACCCATAATATATATCACCTTCCTTCTCTTTCTTTATTAACTTTCACAATAACAACCTTCTCCCACTTTGACACAATGACAAAGTGGTCACAAACTTATCTTGAGGACCTAAAAATACCACCCAATAGGAGAGGACCACATTATAAATATGATACAAACTCCCCCTTACCTTGATCCTACCTCTTCTTGCCTTGACAACTTCCTCTTGTTACATGCCAGTATTCTCTTCGACCAAGCACTACAACCAATGAAGAAAAAACACACCAAAAGCACTAAATTTTTTTGGAAATCACCAATAAACATATAATAGGAACTCTCCCTAAGATATCTGAGTCATTTCACCTCTTGAGCATCTTCAGATCTCCACATACCATGAAGAACCACCACACAAGCTTACTAGCCTTCTTTCTCAAGCAACCATAAGGACCACCAAAAAAACTTCATGCCACTTAAAAAATAGGAAAAATGATCCAAAAAAACCTAATAACTCATTGTAAAATACTCATACCTTAATATTTTGGAGGAACTAAGAAAAAACATCAAAGCTTCACACTAACCCTGTCTAAACTCCTTGTAACCCTATGTGGAACTTAAAGAGCCCACAAATTTTAGTAGACATGCCTTCAAGAATTAAAAATTAATATATGAATCACTATCATATTTCACCTCAATAAAATCAATTTTCATCACCTATATCATCCTCTAAAACATACTTCCTTCACAAACCTACTGAGCTAATTAAACCTCCATCTTGACAAAAACATGAATAATTTAAAAACCAAAAATCTTTAGATCTTTTTGAATATTTATTTGATAACCAATTTGGTCCATTAAACCTATTAATAATCCATATACCTCAACTCATAAGGCAAGCCATTTTTATAGCAGAACCTAAAACCCTAGAATCTCAAAACAAACAAGATCAACAAACCTCCTTCTAGTCAATGCCCACATCTAAAACTTCTTGCACACCTGGAGATAACCATCACACACTTATAAATAAAAAATATCTAAATAATACCTTTTTAATAACACCACATAAACACTTTATTCTCTAATAAAATTAGTCTCTTAAGAAGCATAGATAGAGACCTCCTCTACATCACAATGCTATAGAACATAGTGAAGCCAGGAGTGGCCCACATATCCTCAGTAACCACTAAAATCCTCTTATATCTATAAGATTTATTGTTCTCATTATTATTCTTCTTAATATAAATTATAACAACTTGTTCATTTTATACATCACTCTCCTTCTCTTCTAGATTGTATTAACAACATAGATTCATGACATTCCCTTCTAATTGAAGAATATTCCTTACAGTTCAAAAACTCATCACTAGTTATTGATAATTAATGATTTTTACATGAAACTTTCTCAAAAATATAAGGATGTTCACTTGGATCCATACTCACCTCATAACTATCCTCAACTAGTACCTTGGTCTTCTCCTTGAGCTTGGTTTCTTCATTCACAACATGAGTAGATAATGAAATCTCTTGGTACTCTTCAACTTTTATAGCATTTTCCACCATAGAAAATAGATTACTTGGACTTAAAGTCTCATCATGACTCATACTTACCAACTTTGGTTTCCATGAGTTAACTTTCCTCCTTCCTTTCACTCTAAGAGTCTGATTGAACTTATTATGACTTGATAACCTTTGCTTATAGACCCTAGCACTGAGACCAATCTATTCACAATTGTAGCAAACCATTCTTTTTAAATAAAAATCAGCTTGAATTTCTTTATTTGGAATTTTTTTTACAATGTATCCTATGTCATATCAACTATAACACACAATTCCTTTTGCAAGAAGCTCATCCTACCTTTCTCGATTAGAATAAAATATTATAATATGTCAATTCTTTTGAAATTTGAAATAAACTACTCATTTTGAAGAAGACTCACCTTACCTTACCTTATTTGGACAATGATTAGCAAATTTTCCCTCATCAAGATAGTTTAATAACTTAACTTTTTCCATCCCTTTTGACTAATGACCCTCATCATAGTTCTGTGTATACTCATTTCTAGTATGCCTCTTGCATTCTCTAACCTTATGACCAAATTGATTATATGTGTAGTAGTAACTATTTAAACTTACATACCTCATGGTATTTGGTTTTTTGATATGATTTGTCTTCATTCTACCAGCACCTTCATTCCTTATCTAATGATTTATCTTTAAATTTTGATTTTCCTTGTTCACATTAGTCTTCATCTTATCTTTAGTTATATTCTCTAGTTCTTCTTTGTATCCAAGACCAGTTAGATCACTTGCATGATTTTGATCACCTATAATATTATCTAGATCACTTGATCTCTTTTCAAATCTCATAAATGACTTCACCTTACTAGATGTATTTTATAAATTAGCTTCTAATGACTTAATTTCAATCATATAACTTGAACACTCATCTTATTTAGCTTTGAAGCTTGTAGATAGGAATTCCAATTGATAATTGATATGCTTAACTGTATCTTCATGCTCCTTGGTGTTTATAGACATTCTTTCTTCATACACACTAAATTTATCCTCATATTCCTTCATTTGTGACTTCATATTATTGTTAATCTTCTTCTCATTCTTCAATTTTTCAAGGGCATTCATTAATTTAGTCTTATAGTCCACTTTATCATTATCATTATTTGAATCACTCTAAGTAGACTCCTTTTGATATGAGAAAAATCCTTCCTCATCCATGAAGAGGGATTCATATTCAATAGGACCAACATCTTCATGATGATGTTTTGATTCATTGTCTTCACTCTCATCTAATGAGCTACAATCTTTATTGGTGTAGAGACTCTTCTTATTCTTGAAGGACTTCTTATTGTCATACTTTGTGAATCCTTTCTTCTTATATGTCTTCTTGTCTTCATCTTGGCCTTCACCATGCTTTTCATCATTATTATTCTCATGAATATGATGGCACTTTCTAGTAAAATGTCATACCTCTTCACAATTGAATCATTTGAAGGGTAGTTTACCCTTATACTTTCCTGGATCTATTTTCAATTTCCTTATAATCAAAGAAATTAGTTCATCCTCATCAATATTAGATATGTCATCCTCTTTGGGTTTATTACCTTGAAACTTCTTCTTTGGCTTCATTTCTATCTTGAATGTTACTTCTTTATTTAGTGGTATATCATCATTTACTCTCATCTCATAGGTAGTAAGGATACCATTAAATTCATCCATCTTCAACTGAGTAAGATCATGACTGTATTCTACAACAAATACTTTAGAATCAAACTTGAGAGAGACAGATAGAGAAAGATACCTTAATTCCTTTTGAACTATAATAGATTTTTCAAGTTTCTCTCCAAGACCTTTGATGATGTTCACAATCTCATCAACTATCTATAAAAGGATGGCATATAATCTTATTCCTTCATCTTGAGACTCTCAAATTGTCTTTGGTGAGTCTACAAATTTTCCAACTTAACATTTAAATATACTTCATAAATACTCTTCAATTTATCCCATATTTCCTTAGTAGATATGCAATGGATTACCTTGGTGTATTTAGTCTCTGAAAGACCTCAAGTGATAGCATTAATTGTCTTATAATTTTTCTCAAACAACTTCTTATCTTATTATAAAAACCTATTTACATTTGATGGCTACAATAGATTGTTAGGTGTCAAACCCTAATGATGTGATGTAGGTCCTCATCCTTTCACTCTAAAAAGTGTAATTAGATGAATTAAACATTGGTTATTTCTTAGTAGAAAATACTCCTTACATTTGATGGCTACCCATAGTATACAATGGATATCCTTCAATCTATCAAGCCTTTACCAAAGGGCTTAATCTGATGCTAATTATTAGAGTTACAATCATTAAGAGGGGTGGTGAATCAGTGATGCAAGCTATTCTAACTTTAATTCCAATCCATTCAAACCCTTAATAAATAACCTAAAGAATTCATATAATATATAATTCATTCATAACAAAGATCAATAGATAATGCAAGATCACACATACTCAACACAAGATCATTGTGGGAAACCCTCTTGGGGGATAAAACCCACTAAAACTTGCAAGATGTACTATAGTCTTATAATGGTAAAATATAATTTATACTAGAAAAAATTGATCAAGGAATAACCATCCCTTAATTTAGTGAGACAACAATCCTACAAAGAGCTACTACCCCTATCTAGTTAAGCATCCAAAATAGCTAGACCTTTAGCAAGTTTCACCTTACAAGGAGGAATCAACCCCCTAGATGTTGAGCATCCATAACAACATATTTGAAATGAACATATCCTAAACATTGATTACCTATATATTTTATGGAGATATAATATATATCAGCTCTTTTTAACCCTATACACTCTACCTAGCCTTCACACCCTCTCAATACATCTAAATCCACCTTTTGGATTAACCTAGATCTCTTCACTCATTCATAATATTCAAACCTAAAAGAGCACTATTATGACATCATAAATATGATCTATAGGTCATACACACAATCATCAAGCTATTCTTCTCTTCAACTAATCTACTAGGCATACTCCCTCTATCATTTCCTTTGCTCCTCAACCCTTTGATCTACTCAATGCACTCAAGACTAAAAATCATCATCTTTGATTTCACTACTTATAGAGCCTTCATAAATATCAATTTATTGGTCAACCATCAGACATGATTTAACACTTAAGGATTTTATCATATAAATACATATCTCAATACTATCCTCATAGGTCAACCACAACATCCATGGGTCACCCTTAAGTACCTAGACCTTTCAATCATGTCTTAGTAGCCCTTATAGGTCTCATGGAGACCTATTCACCCCTTAGAAATTCATCAATAAAAAAAAGAAACACAATACCACTTTAAAATGCATATGTCCACCCCACATGACCCCTTATGCATCCTTAATTGATTGCAATTATCTTTGGCCACCTTTACATATGGACAATCTACTAAAACATTAGCCTTATACATAGGAACACCATGAATGAATAAAAAATAAAATTCTTAAGCATTTTTCATACTCAATATGGATTGATCAAACCTATAAATTCCATAGATATGATATTTAAATAATATAGAACACCTTCCAATAGTTAAGTCACCTTAAAACATCTACATACCATCAAGAACAATTCAAATATCCTTCTTGGGTCACTTATAAAATATGGTCAAACATACACTCAACTTTGGAGCTCAATATATTTGAATATACAAACATTAAAACATTATAATAAACTTTTGTGTATGTGTCTTAAAGTCATCTTCAACTTTTCTTTTTATATCATCAATAAACTCATCCTAGATCAAAAGATATTAGCAAAATAATGTAGACTAGTTTTTTCCTTTGCTAATTTAAAATTCCAATGGTTACCATTAAACATCAAACACTTTGACCTTATCTCATGCCCTCTCATAGCTTGAAAAAATATTCACCATCGATCTTCCTTGAAAGTGTCTTGGCTTTAACTATCAATTATAGTTTTTTATCATTGATTAATAGTCCTAAGAATGAGACACTTGGCACTCTTACGTGCCTTCTGAACATATTGACCATTTGACTTGAATGAACTTTACCCACTTGGTAGCCCCACATGCCTTTTGAGTATCCTTTGAAATATGGACTTCATACACTTCATTTATATCTATCTGTAAGATCACTCACTCATTGTTGATCCTTATAAGTAACTTGGTCTTTACCTTTGCTCACTATTAAACATCAAACACTTATCATTATCTCACTACTTCCTAATAATTTAGAATAATTTTGCTTGATCAATCTCTTTGAGAGTAGATTGGACTTTAAATTACTAAACATTAGACACTTTGATATCATCTTACTCAATATGCATAATTGATCTACATTTATAGGATTACCTACTCACTATTATATCCTTATCTAGTCTTGATCTCTAACTTCATTAAACATCTATCACTTTTACCTATTTGATTCAATATACATCATTTATCTTCATCTATATGAACACCCACAAATTTTTGGATCTCTATCTGGTCCTTTTGAAAATTTGGCTAAGTATGGGAACCAATGAAATCTACCTAGAAGACTAACTTGACACAAATATATATATATATATATATATATATATATATATATATATATATATATATATATATATATATATATATATACACAACCTCTCAACCTAAAAACTGAACCATATGATCTTATTTCATAGAGTAATCCATCCATGTATAGAGCTACTCTTGATACCTTCATACATGAAAAATCTTCCATCATCAAAATTCTTACTTGGATCTAATTAAACTTATAAAAACAACATAGTTGATCTCATATCAATTTCATGTCATCAATCTATGATATGATTAAAAACATACCATTAGATTTCCCTTTATAAATTTGGGTATGGGAAAACACTACAATCTACTTGAAAATCCAACCTTACACTTTCATAAATTTTGATACATTCCATATTATGACTTGAAACATGGACCATAGAAACTTGGGACTAATGTGATATTTATCATATGACCAACTCCCCCTATCTCATCCACACATGGCAATGCTGATGACATTAAACTACCTACTCAAATTTTTATGCCACTAGATTCAAAATATCTAGATGAAAACTATGAACTTCTAGATGAATTCCATTTATGCACACAAGCACTCCAATAATCCTTGACCTCCCTCTGATAGGACCCATCACACATTCTCAAAACTTCAAACTCATCCTTAATCATCTCAAACTTTGAAGATAAAAACAATCCTACTTTAGGTATAATAGGATAACCATACTGTACACTTTATCATTGACACTTAGACTATCAAGACACGTCATCCACTCACCTAGACACCTTCATGACATCACTAAAAACTCTCCAACACATACTTGCAATACTACCAATCTACCTCCATACATTTTCGAGTGGCTTCTTCCTTCTTTATTATCCAAGGACCTTACTATTCCTTTTATTGATGAGAGATTATTGACTTACCCCTCCATGCAATGCTTAGGATCCTTCTTTACCAGAAGATGCCTTCACTTGAAATAATTTTTAGGAGTGGCCAAAAATTTTCAACATCCTCTCATCATGTCTCCTCATATATTTAGTAACATTGGGATTTCACCTTATGAAACTCCCCCTGAATCTCAAGCATCTACAATTTCTCTTAAATATGATGATGATTATATAATGGCCTAAGCTTAATCTCAAGATTTAGATGCACATCATTATTATAAAACCTTATCTCAAATTCATGATTTTAACTAGGATGTTCATACCATTTCTATGGATTGTGACTTAGATTCTGAAGGTCATGTGCTTCTTATCAATTCTCTACTTATTAATACTCCTTGGGTGGTAGAGCAAATTATAACTTTTGAATCTTCAAAAAGTCTTACATCTCCTTTACCACCTTTGGATCCTATCATTACATTAAATCCTTCTCCTATCATCAAGCCCACTAACACACTAATCCATTCTAATCCATATACTTATTCTACTCTTGAGATTACACTAGATGCCAAGGAAATCAATGTCCATTAGATACATTTTGAGTATGATTGCCATGGTAATCAAATTTTAGATCTAGAAGTAGATGTTGACTATTATTTTCCTATTCCTACCTTGCTTATTGATAAAGATATTCTTGAATTAATCCATGTTATAGAACCTTAACTTCCTTAGAAACATAATAAACTTGGGAATTTTAAAACCAAAACCCCTTGTTTCAATAACTTTTTTGTTATCATTGATCCTAAAAATAATCCAATTTCTGCTCTACCTAATGCACCATGCCACTTTTAAGATGGTAATGTCATGCTTATCGAAGAAACCACTTGCATTGAATATGGTACTCCATCCTGTCTTCAACCAATTATAATTTCTTGTGAACTCTCACCTATCAAACATGATAACTTTAGACTATTATTTTATAAGTATCATAAGGTTTTTGCTTGGTCCTATGAGGACATTCCTAGTATTGAACCTATAATTTTGGTGCATAACATCATTAATTATCCTAATGCCTAGCCTATACATCAAAAATAAAGGAAATTTTTGCTTAAGGTTTCCACCTTATATCACAAGGAAATCATCAAATTACTTGATTTTAAATTTATTAAACCAATGGACTATTCTAAATGGGTTTCTAACATTGTTCCCATTTATAAAAAGGTCACTATGGTCATTCACATTTATACTAATTTCCACAATCTTAATCTTGCTTATCCTAAGGATAACTTCCCTTTACCTTGAATAGATACCATCATCAATTCCAAAATTGGTTATAAAATGTTATCTCTTACGATGTCTTCTCAAGATATAATTAGATTCACATTACCCCTAAAGACCAACATAAGATAACTTTCACCATGGAATGGGCACCTATTTCTATGTCAAAATTCCCTTTAGCCTCAAAAATGTTGGATCCACTTACCAAAGAGTGATGACTCACATATTTCATGATCTTATCCATAAAATTATAGAAACTTATGTGGATGATCTCATTACTAAATCCAAAATTTTAAAGACTCATATTTCCAATCTTGCTATCATATTTGACTATCTTCTTAAATATAAAGTTAGACTTAATCCTTACAAATGTGTCTTTGGTGTCACATCTAGAAAATTATTAGGATTCATAGTCTCTCTCTATGGCATCGATGTTGACCCTGCTAAGATTAGTGATATCATCAACATGCCCATTACTCATTCTATTCTAGACATTCATACTTAGGAAAACTTGGGGCAATTAGAAGATTCATCCTCAAAATGGCTTATCACATCCACTCCATCAATTCTCTTATAAATAAAGGTAATTCTCTAGAATGGATAGACCCATGACAAAAAGCCTTTGATAACATGAAAGAGTCATTTATTCACCTACCTACACTTTGACCTCCTTCTAATGATTGATTGTTGATTCTATATAATTCTTCCATGCACATATCAGTTGGGGAAATTATTTCCCAACAAGATGATACTAAAAGGGAGTATGTTATTTATTACATTAGTTTAGGCCTCATCAATTAGTAGACATTTTATACTAAAGTCAAACATGATTGCTTCACCATCTATTTCATAGCTAAAAAGATTCACCATTACATGTTACACTAGACCATTTATGTCATCATTCATTCTGACCCCCTTCATCATTTCTTATGCAGAGCCTTTATCCTCAAATATATAATTTGGAAATGGATGGTCCTCATGAAATTTGATCTCTACATCATCACTCGAAAAAATTTCAAAGGGCAAGTCATAGCTGATCAACTTGCTATAACTCCTATACCAGCTATTAATCACCTTCAATATAGTCTTCCTAATAACAACATTCTCTACATTGAATGTATTAATCAATCTATTTCTCTCAATTGTTATTTTCATAAATTTACCATTGACCTTGAAGAAAATAATCTTGATGAATGTACTACTCCCCCCGATTATACTAAACCCAAAGTAGTTATTGGAGAGCTTCCTAAAATTGATGTCAACTTACATGAAGATACTTGGACCCTTTACTTTGATGGTACTAAATGCCTTAAAATAACTAGGGCAAGTTACATTCTTACAATTCCTTTTGGAAAGATCATTCCTTTAGCATACTACTTCACTTTTGATGTCACTAATAATATGGTTGAGTATGAAGATCTAATCTTAGGCATGAGATTTTCCCTTGATTTAGACATTTAATACCTTCATGCCTTAGGTGATTCCTATCTTATTTGTTGCCAATTAAATGGTGATTATCAATGAAAAAGTAATAATCTCATTAATTCAAAAGTGATAATCTCATTACCTATCATAAAATTTCAACTACTCTCACCAAGTATTTTTTCTCATTTACTATTGAGCCCTATCCCTAGAGATCAGAATTCCATTGCTGATTCTCTCACTTATTCAACCTCTCTCTTACATCCCCACCAAATTTTTTCTAATTCCACTTTTATTATATGAATAATAAAATCTATCTTCTACTCAACCACAAAATTATATTAACTACCATATCGAGGCTATCACATTCAACAAAGCCCATGGTATAAATACATCATTTAATTCTTATAACACCAAACTTACCCTTCTAACTTCTATTCTTGTGAAAATCCATATATTCATAAATAAGCTTTCAAGTATGTCTTTTTACAAAACATCCCTTATTATCATAATGTTAAAGGTACCTTTCTCTATTATGTTATACAAGATGATGTCCCTACTCTTTTTGAACAAGCACATGGGGAAATTTGTGGTGGTCACTATATAAAACATGCTACGACCCATAAATGACTATGTATGGCTTACTTTTGGCATACTCTGGAAAAGGATACAATCAAATTTGCTAAAAATTGTACTACTTACTAACTTCATGATGATCTAATTCACTCACCTCTAGCTGAGACTCAAAATATTGAATCTCCTTAGCCATTTTCCATGTGGGGATTAGATCTCAATGGAAAATTACTTCACTCCTAAGATGGGCATGTTTTTATCATCATGGATACTAAATATTTTACCAAATGGGTTGAATCCATGCCCTTTATTAATGTCACTAGTACCACCATAGCCAAATTTATTCTTAATCAAATCATTTACCACTTTAGTTTTCCCCATACCATTATTTTAGACAATTGTGATAATTTCAAAAACAAGGATGTTAAACAATTTTATAATAAATTAAATATCAATCAAAAATATTATACTCCATATCATCAACAATGCAATCGCCAAGCTAAGGCCACTAATAAATTATCAACAAAATATTTCAAAAAATAATTTGTGAAACCTACATGGATTGGTACCTTCATCTTTAACCTTCTCTTTGGGCCTATTAGACTAGCATATGCACTACCACTGCACCAACACCATTCTCCCTAGTCTATGGTTCTGAATCAATCCTTTCTTTAGAAGTTAAGAATCCATATCTTATTATATATTTTCATGGTATCATTCTTAATGAATAATTATGTGAAGCTTTCCTTCATGCTCTTGATGTCCTTGATGAACATCATCTTTTTGATTTACAACATAACCACCAATACAAGGCTCGCATTACCAAATAACATAATAAATATGTTAAAGTTCACACATTTAATATTGGTGATATCATCCTTAAACTAGAATACACCCATGATAAATAAGTTAAACACACCTAAAAATGGTGGGTCCCTTATTTATTCAAAGATATTCTTGGTCCAAGTAACTATTACCTTCAAACCAATAAAGGCCATGTTTTCAAAGATCCTACCAACATACAATTCCTTAAGTACTTGGCCTAATTCTTCCCTTATTTTTCATGCTATCTATCTTACACTTTTTTCATGTTACATACATGGGTCCCTTCTTATGTAGTATTTCACCCTTTTTACAAACCTTTAGTCCTTTTTGTTTGTCTTTTGGTTTCCTCTTTCTCTCTCATGAGTTTCATTGTAAAACTATGAATAGGACCCAGTCATCCTCATGGTGTACCATAGTCTTCTCTATATTTATTATTTTCACATTTCTTTTAGCACCCCATGGGTTTATATTTTGTGAGTTGCATTATAAGACCATGGATAGGACCAATCCCTCCTCACAAAATACCATCTTTTTGCTTACCTCATTTATTTTTCACAATATTTTTTGACACCCTCATGGGTTTTTATTTTATATTTGTAGTGTAAGACCATGGATAGGACCTGACCCTCCTCGTAAAATCACCATCTTTTCATTCCTTTTCTATAATGTATTTTAAAATGGTTACAAGTTATTGATCCTTGTTCTTAGCTTTTACTTTTACTTCTTTTGATAGATGGACTTTGCACAATAATCTATGCTATCATGTTTTCACCTATTTCACTCATTCTTATGATAACGAATCACTCTTTACTATCATTGTATCCTTGTTTCACCCTTTGTCACATTTTTTTATGATTTTAATTAATTAAAATTGTTCCATGTGTCATTCATCTTGATTTCCCTTTCCTCTCACTCCACATTGGATAAAAAAAGGTTGAAGTCAAGATAAAACTTTTATTTCACCTAGATTTATGAGACTTTTAGACACCATGCTCTCTAAAGCTCTCTCTCTCTCTCTCTCTCTCTTAGAAACCAAGTCCCAAGTATTCAAATGAAAGTCATTTTTAACACCCATGTTTGATTTTCAAAATATGTATAGAGGAGGAATAGAAAAATACATCAATAAATTTTAAAAGTAAAAATCACACCAAAATATGTGATTCTAATTACATATCTTACCACTAATAAAATATAAAACTTCATATTTGGCCTCACATAGAGCCAATGTCCATTGGGGTGTGGTAGGCCAGTAGATTAGAATAGGAGAATTAAAAAAACTCTATGGTGCTAGCTACTTTCTCATGCAAGTACCTAATCTTTATAGTAGACTGATAGTATTGTAATGCATCCTAAAGAATGGAGAACATTTTATGGGAAGGTAGTTCCATTTTAATTTTCATGCATATAACCTTTATGGGATGATCTATATATTGCATTTATTGACCTAAGACTTTTTAAGTTAAGAGAAGTTATTAAGAGTCTTTAAGGTAAAACATCCTCTTGTTTTGATAAACCTAATTTGAGTGTCTTGACTTATATAAAGAGTTCCTCTACCTTGGTTTTTATTTCATTCTCCCCTCCACCCATTTCATTTCCCCCTTGATAGGCATGTGTGATTCTAAATATATTTTCCCTCTTCTCTACTTCCTTTTTATTCACATCTTAAAAACAAGTTAGCACTACCTTGTTTTAGTTTTATCTATCCTTAGAAGCAAAACAATATAGCTGAGCAACTATGAATTACTTTACTTACACCATTGCTCTACATTTCCAGACTTGATTTTTCTTCCCTTTTACCATTTATCAATATTTTACTACCCTTTTATTATGGGCACCTAAGTTCACACCTTTTTCCATTATTGAGGTTGGATTATTACTTCTCATTCATCAATGTTGTTTCCCCTTTTATGCACCTTTTTCCATTGATGATTGATTAAGGATTGTTACTTATCATTCATCTATGTTGTTTTACCATTTTTTTTTGATTTCCCATCTTTGTTTAAGTAAGGATTGTTACTACTTTTACATTGACGTTTGATTGCCATCCTTTTTACATGTATCCTTGGCTTGAGTTGGTGAGTTTGCCTATCTTACTTATGGTTTACTTGTTTGATTTTTTTGGTATTTAGTATCCTTGGCTTTTTGGTTACCTAATTTACTCTTGTTTTTGACTTGGTCATTTGGTATAACATATAAATTATCACCCCAACTTTCCAAATTCTCAAGTACATCTCATTCACATAGCACTAGTTATCTTGGCTTTACTATGTCTATTTATTTTTTCTCTTTAGTTTTGTATTATTGGGTTTATTGAAAGAAATATTTGTGCCCTCCATAATCAAAACTAATAACATAGTATACAACCATCCAATGATAAAGGTAAGTCAAGGTATGTATCAAATTTAATTTTCAATTATTTTCCTTTATATCATTTAAATTTTAGTTATTTTTTATTTTAAATACTACAACTTTTTAGCATCAACTTTATTTTTTATTATGTTATTTATCAAAGCACAATCCTCTATTGCATCTTCGTGACACATGATGAGCTTTGAGTGGGGCATATATATACACATAATATTTTCAAAATTTTATCAAATACTAATACTTTACATTTTGTAGGAACCTGTCAAGACTCAATCTCTCTGAGTACATACCTTAAGGGGTACACCAAAAAATGGGTGGGTAAACCATTGGTGCTTCATAGGATTATTATCCCTTTTTTCCACTTATTACCCATCTAACCAAATACTAAAACCATTCCCTAAGATATTACTCCTTGGAACACTCTTTCAATATTTTCACTCTTTCCATCCCTCTTTCCTCTCCTTATTCCCCTTTTGTCAGTTAGTTATACTAGGTTGACTAGGTTGACCTTATATAGTTTTAGGTAATTTTCACTTAGGAACTAGTTTGGCCTTTGGCTAACCTAGCTCATGACCTAGTGAATAAATGCCCAAAATTGTTCTAAGTCAACTAGGTTGACCCTATCAACTGATATTTTTAGAAGGGCTTAGGATCAAATATATCTATAAATACAAGATCATTTCATCATTATTTCATATGAAATCAAGATTTATTATTCACTTGCACTTCTTTACAATCTACTCTTCCACCATTCTACTTGAGGAGTCTTAGCTTAGGGTTTCTACTTGGAGAATCTAGTCTTATGGAGAAGTCTTAGATGTTTTGGCCTTTCTTAGTGATCCTTACAAACCATAACAACATCTTTCAAATCCCCTTTATCTAAGGGATATATTTAGTCTTAAAAATTTCATCATTTAGGTAAGTATTCTCTAACTTTGCTCCTCTCTTTATTAGATATAAGTAGCATAAGTATTGGCTTCAAATAATATTTCTCTTCTTCATCCATTTATTAGGGTCTTACTCATACTTAGTTTAATTGAGATTCTCTTATACATGTTTTTTTATTTACTAACCCCTCATATTATTCTATAAGCTCTAGTGAGCACTACATTATATTTAATTTACTTGTTATTATATTAAGTAAAATATTAGACTTAAGAACCCCTTAAAGTTATTGCATGATTGTTCTTGATTGGAGGCTTTGAAACCCTCCCTAACATAGTGTATTGTAATAATAGATCCCTTAATAAAGTCTAGCATATCGACATATTGGTCATTATCCCACTTAAAAAATGTGTCACCAATCATAAGTGTATGGTATGATCTATCCTCTTGGAGATAGGATTTATTTATAGACATGATGTATTTATAATTTCATACACTAGGGGGACAAGTGCCTCAGATGCTAGTTTTACCCCCACAACAAATTTACTATGAGATGGTCATCCACTTTCTAGAATACTAAAGCATGGAAAATGTAATAAAACATGTGCTAAAGTGTGAACTAAAATGACATGCTTAAGGCATAACTTAATTAGAGTACAAGGTAACCCAGTTCATGATAACTCTATTTAATTACACCCATACCTAGTGCATGAAATTTGACCCTAGCTAGGCTATGGTAGATTATGAAACCTTGAAGTAACCATTCTTAAAGGAGTTTGACTTACCAAATTTTGAATAATAGAGTATCATCATGCTCAAAGAGAATATACAAGGACTCTAAAAAACTGTACACCTATATAATGCAAGGTTGAAGACACTCCTTTCCAAGATTCCTTATGACATCCACCCCTAATAGCATGTGTAATGTTTCTTGTGAGGGTTGTTAGTTCCACTCAAAAGATAACTTTCCATAAAGACATTCATAAACCCTCATAAAGTACTTGAATCTAGGCAGAAGCTAATGTAGTAAAAAACACTAACACTAGGATCAACCCCTCCTAAATGGTCAGAGATAAGGTAGTCAGAAGCACTAACATTGGGATCAACCCATTTATGGAGGCACATATTTCATCCATGGATAGACAACTAAAATATTACCACTAGTTCATCACAAGATGCTTGAAATAGGTTATGATGCACTAATTATGAAATAGAAGACCATAACAAGAATAACTATCCTTAAAGGAATGTGCACATATTACTTCTAAAATGTTAGGTATTCCATGAGGTGTATGATGTTTAAAATTTACCTTTATTGCAATGCACCATTTAGGTTAATACAACCATTTATTATTAGTTATGTGATGTCTACACCCATACCATAGCTAACTATTGAGTGATCAATGATATGCATGAGAATATGTAAAGAGGTGCTCAATAGGCCACTATAATAGTTAGATGATAAAAAATCAAAGGAAATGAGGGATATGGCTAATATAATGTAGGCTATAAGATGTAAAGAGGCACTAGAGGGCAAGGTAGAGGACATAGTGGAGGAAGATTTCCATTATACTCATGTTAGAAGTATGTCTTGATAGAGCATTATCAACATGGCTACCCTACACATCCAATGTGTGGGTATTATTGAGTAACACATAAGGTTGAGGAATGCCCTAACTTATAAAATAATTTAACCCAAGGTAGTCATGGCATAGACAAGGGCACAAAAATGATCATGCATAAGTTGAAAGTAGATAAGTGGACTCTAAAGGTGCCACTAACCCATGCAAATATAATCAAGATATAGGTGACTACTTTCAATAGATTCACCACTCAGCTATCAGTTATACCAATGCCTAAGTTACACCTAGAGTATGGGGAATAGAGTCATACTAAGTACATCAAATGACCTGAACCCAAATCTATGCCTCATCTAGACCCTATATTCTAGAAAGATATACTACAATAAGCAATTAGTCTCATCTAAAACCTTGAAGGAGAGATATAACTAGTGTGAGACCTCAAAGCATAAGTTGCTACCCCTATTGAATAATTCTCTCTTTGAAAATGTAGGGTAAAATCTAATTGAGGTCATTGTGCCACACATAGAGAGGTCATGAGAAGTGAGGCATACATAGAATATGAGGTGTGTTTAATAACTCATTATGAATTACACCATTGATGGATTGTTGATATGTGAGGTCCTTTTAGACACAAAGATTTAGGTTAATATTTTGACAAAGGATACATGGGATAAAATGGGTAGGTTAACCTTGAGGCCTTCCCCTCATGTGCTTTTCAAGGCTAGCAATGCCTGAGTGTACCCAATAAAAATTATGAAGAGCACCATTGTATGTATCATGGGCACCAAGTTCTATACTGAGTTTGAGGTAATCAAGTTGGCAAAACAAGATAATTATCTAGCACTCCTAGGAAGGCCAAAATACTATATGAATAACATAGATATGTACTTTAAGAGGTACTATATGACTTTTGAAAATGACAAGGAGAGGTTAGTGATCCCTCTTTAAATTAACCAAATTTCCCCTACATATAGAGTGTTGATCTCAAGGATTAGATCAACCACATATACAACATCATAGTACAAGGTGCCAACACACTCAACCCAAATAATCAAGGAGTGTTTACTTGTGAAGATGGGCAAACAACCTTAGATACCACTGATGTTGCATAAAACTAATGGGTTAAAGAATTATATGACACCATTATTTGAAGGTGTTGTATAGAGTGAGCAAAGTTTCCAAAGTTAGTAAGGATGGGTTGGGTCCAAATTGACCACACTCCTAAGAGGTGGGTCACTTGCACCAAGAAGGGTAAGAGAGTATTTCACCTAAACAAAGTTCAAAATTTTGGTTCTCCCAAGATATGAGGGGATCAAACCCATGGAATAGTATGTCCATAACCTTTAATAATTCATCCCAAAGGAGGTAGATAGAATGGGCACACTATTTTATACTTTAAGGAGAAGTACCACTCATTGATAGGTAACACAAAGGCCTAGCTTACCAAATTGGCAAGATGCGAAAGCAACCATATGCACTATATTTAAGAAAAGTAATGAGGACCTTGAAATATCTACCTAATTTGATGAATTAAACCCTAAAACATATTTTCACCTATGCAAAGAAATATGAACTAGCTACGATGAGAATGTACCAAGAAACTTGTGGGTATACACCTTTTACAAAACATTGAAGACATGGGTGCAAGCATGATACATTGTCAATGAGGTGTGCCATGATAGTCAATTAGGATACACTACAGGAGTGGGTTTTTTACACCTTCTCCTTTTCTTTGTAAAACCTAGAATTGATTTATCTATTATAAGTAGTTCACAAGGTAGTGTTTAAGGAGATTGCAATCCTAGAGGAGTGCTTAAAAGATATGTTTAGGGAAAAGGGTTGGCACTCCTAACTTTATTTGAAGAGGAGATATCAATATTGACTTAAGTTATGAAGATGATGATACCTAGAAGGCATGCAACTGGATGACCATGATAGGCAATAAGAAGAAATTGCACCAAGTTGATGATAACACCCCTAATGAGGAAGACCCTACTCATCTTTACATAGAAACAACTAAGGGAAGTAGGAAAGTTAAGGAAAAGTATCAAGAAAATAATTATCCCTATTTTTTGCCACTTAAAACTACCAAGGTAGACATCAACTTAGAAGGGAAGCCAAAGATGGATACTCATGGAACATATTGGTCTGATGCAGAGTTGGCATGAATTGTGGATCTCCTTGTTTTAGTTAAATTTCACTCATTTCTTAATTTTGAAACTAAATAATGAAAATAGTAATAAGGTGTGTAGAATAATAGCTATTAAAGTGTGTGCATGAAATTAGATGATGATGGGAAATCCTCTTTGTCTAGGAAGGAATAACTTGTAGATAATAAAGACACATAAAAAAGGGGTTTATTAGAAAATAGATGAGTGGACTACCTACCGTGAACTAAATCCAAGAAGCATATTACTTTCTACAAGGCCGTCAATCCACTATTATAATAATTAATTTAAAAATTATAAATTAAATGTCTACTTTCATAAGATAAATGAAATGCAATACAAAGAACGTATAATGCTAGTTAATAGAAAAATGATTAAAAACTAGCAAAGTTGGTCAATACTTTATGCTAAAATGGTTAGTGTTTGGTCCAAAAAATCAAAAAAGGTACTATAATCAAGAATAAATATATAAAATTAGGTTTTATTGGGGTTATATTGCTAAAAATATCTTTCTTTACTTTTATGCCACAATGATTGTCGGTGGTCAGGTGAACCGTCAATGGTTTAGGCTAACATTCAGTGGTTGGGTATCATCGATGTTTGAAGTGACTGTTAGTGGTTGTGATAACCATTGGTCGTCACTTATGTAAATATAGAAATGATTTAAAAATAAGGTGTCTATTGGGTATTTAGGAAAATAAATTTCTATTATAGGGTTAGGGTGGAAAATAAGATACTAATGGGTCAAATATGGAAGGGAGGTTAGAAATACGATAAATCAATGAAAACAAGTGAAATATAACTAAAACTTGATGGTGGAAGGTTGAATTAATTTGGACAAAGTGATAGTACTTAAGATTTTGAAAGTGATTCTAATACTACTTTAGGTCTCTGGTGATGTTGTTCACTTGCTAAATAGATGATAGATACATCTATGTAAGAGAGCTTAGATGTAAGATTGTAGATTATCCCTTCATTTCACTTCCTCCTCTTCTCATTTTATATGATGAAGTTACTAATTAGGATGGATGAAGTTACCAATTTTATAAATAATAAATTTTTTAATTCATGATGTTTTAAAGATACTTTGAAAATCAAGTTGTCATTTAGGGAGATACTTATCTTGGATAAAGTTGTCAATGCTTTAAAACTTTAAAGCAAGATTAGAGACCTGACCATCGATGGTTAGGCCAACTATTGATTATCAAGATAACTATCAGTGGTCAAAGGGCCAAAATAAAATGGGTTAAAACAAGTTAAAAGAATGAATGGTTTAGTCAAATGTGTTAAGTTAGGGGTTTTATAGGGTCAAGTTAGTAGATGAGTATAATTGACTAGGTGGTCCACTAGATGTGAGGTCAAACAAGGGTCAAAAGGTAGTTTGACATTGAAAGCTATCATGTTTAGTTTTTAACTGTCTACATTTTTCCCTTTTTTATTATGTAGCTTCATTCTCACAAGCTATAGAGAAAAAATATATTGTTGGTCAAGGTCTAGTTGCCTAAAGTATGAGAGGAGGTGTTCCCACTCAAACCAAGAGTTGATGAGTTGAAAGCAAAATAAATTCAAGGTTTGATAAATGGTAAATGGGTAGTCATAAGGTGGATGACATAAAAAAGGTTTATCATTTAAGACACAAACATGTGCAAAAAATTCAACTAAGGGCAATAGTTAAGATTGTGCAAATAATAAAGTTACCAATGTTGGTAAAAGTAAGTTTGATTCTAGAGGGACATGTGATAAGGGTAACCGATCCAAAACATTGGTCATAGCTAATCAACTTAGCCTATCAATCCATATATATAGTATCAGTGTTGGTCATTATTATTTAAGGTAGGAAGTGCTCCCACAAAACAACATAATTGGCTGGGGTGTGCAAAATATGGTTCAAAGTTTAAAAGGTCAACATGGCAAGGTTGGTCAGTGCAATAAAAATGACCATGCAAAGTTGTCATAAAATAAGAAAATGGTCTGGGTTAAAAATGAACAACATCAGGGTGGATGTGATGTAATGGCTAGTGGGTTGGGTATGGGTTGGTAGGGGATGGATGAGTTGACTCCCTATGCACTATGAAAGTGGACACTACCTACATAGTTTTATGGACATAATATCCAAAAAGAACTTTAGGCCAAATGTAGTTCTCCAAAAAGGTTGGAAGTGAGGTGGGGTTATTTTTAAAGATGAGAAAGAAATGTGGAACCCTAATTGTCAATAGTCAAGAGATGTCTCAGGGTTAGTCATTGGTGATCACCCTAATCGTTGATAGTGAGGGAAAACCCTAAAAGTTTAAAAGAACAAAATCAACATGGTAAGTCATTTTTACCATTTGACTTGTTTGGTATTTTTTCTCTAGGTATTTTGAGAGATGTGTCACTTGCATGTTTATTTTACTAATTTGGAGTTTTGTGAGTAGTGGAGTGTGTGTGTTTGAGGGTTAACTAGATGGAGGGTGGATAAGGACACAGTTGAGAAATTGGATGAGGGCTACGATCATGGTACTAATCATGGAATTAGGTAGGAATCATGTTGTAATTGGTTGTATGTTAAGGGCATTGTAGGTAATGGGTAACATTTTGGTGAGGGTTTGAACTAGTGTTAGTAGAAATGATGCCCTAGTTTTTAGATTTTGTCAAATGAAACAAACTTGTGGATGAATGTGATAGTTGGTTGGGGTCTTGACTAGAAATTGGGGTATTGAAGAGGCTTAGGTAGGTAAATTAGGGTAGACAATGTTTTTTTAAAAATTTGAGGGAGGTCAAGGGTTTGAGCCATATTTCTATTAGTCATACACAGTGACCATCAATGGTTCAACCTAACTACTAGTGGTCAGGCTTTAGGGGTAAAAGACACCTAAGGGACCATCGATAGTTCTAGGAACTATCAATGGTCAAATAAGTTGATGAAAGTTGTGTTAAAAGGTTAATTGGGTCATGTTGATTTATGGTAAGTTATTTTAAAGGTATGTGTTAAATCTTTTAAAATCTTTTTAAAGGATGTGAAAAAAATGGTGTGTATGTAAAACATTAGGAAAGGGGTGGAATATGTTTGCTAAATTTTTTAAAGGTGTTTAGTAAGTTAGGAAAAGTGTGAAAGTTAGATGAAGAGATGTATTTATGGTTTAAAATAGCAAGTGTAGAGAGGAATAGATGGTTAAAAAGGTAGGTAGAGAGAGTGAGGTGAGAGATATTATAGAGGTAGAGAAATAAAGTGCTCAGGTAAAGGTGTAATAGATGTAGTGAAGATTATGAGAAATAGGTTATAGGTAGATGTAGAGAGGTATTTAGGCGTTTAAAATGATTATCTCTATAGTAAAATTTAAGGTAGATGTAAATAGGGTAGATATAATGTGTTAAAGTGAAATAGGTTAAAATAGAGAGGGATATATTGGTAGTGATTTTTTCATTGATAACTAATTAGGCATGCTAATTGTATTATGATGTAGGCCCATGAGTAGATCTAGATGAGGGACTAGGTCCCTAAGATATTTTCCAAGGTTTACAATGGGATGATGGTTGATGAGTGGAGACACATGGAGGAGGTCAGCCTAGGGGCCATGAGACATTATCAACACCAACCATGAGATACAACAATGATTGTGGCACTCACTAAGATATGGGATCCTACCATAAACACCTTTTTGCTATTGACAAGGGAGATGCCAATTTTTCTAGAGGATGTGGTGAGGATCACATAGATACCAATTTGGGGGAGCCAATTTATCACATAGAGAGTGAGGATCAAGAATACGACATGGATTTGATAAATGGATCAAATTGGGTCCAGGCTAGGTATCATATAGGTGGTATTTTTTATGGGCCACTATACCAGATGGCTCCAATAGATAGATGTTTACTCATCATGATGATGATGGATGTGTCCTACTTTGTATTACCTAATTTTAGTAATGGTTTATTTCCATACAAATTATTAGGGGTGTTGGTTTAGATGTTATTAGGGAGGACTATGTTTAGGTGGGCCCTAGTGTTATTGGTTCAGATCTATAGAGAGATCTGGGCATTCAAAACACATAGGTGATATGGGATTAGTGTAGGTTTTATTCTCCATTACTGGGCATATGAGCATATAAAATTGTTGAGACATTTAGGACTTCCTTGGGAGAGATATGTAATGCCAAAATATAGAGTGAGATTCATGAGATGAAGGGGAGATTATGAATTGATATGGGCTAGAGGTGGGGCTAAGGATATTGGCTAGTTTTGAGATGTAATGGAGGGTTTGGTAGTGGGATATGTAGTGTGGAGGCTATACGTGAGATACCTAGATGGGTGGGTATAGATACCACACATTATCACTATATATCTAGCACTACATTTATGGGAGATGGGATGGTGAGACTGAGCTTATCCTATTAGACTAAGTGTAGAGGTAGTTTGGATTAGTGCAAGGGATCCCTCTAGATTTTCCATGATATAGAAGAGAGGATGTTGAGTTCTTACTACCAAATTCATAGGCATAAGAAGTGTTTTTAGACCATGAGGAGATGTTGATGAGAACTAACATAGATGATGTAGGGATTATATATGGTTATGCAATATGATACTAGGCTAGGTACACATTGATTGATTTTGGATGGGGTGATGGGTGGTAGTAGCCCATGGATGTCAACCCTATAAAGGCACCAGCATAGGGTAGATAGGTAGTAGTGACATTTATAGTAGCGTAGGCTTAGATTACCAAGTTATAGGGATAGGTGGCCTGATTATAGGTAGATATTGTCACCTTATATGGGGAGGTCAATATAGTGACTAGTGAGCAGGATCAAGTGAGGATCTCTCTTGGATTAGTGACTCAAGAGAGAGATTCATTGAGATAGAAGGTAGGAGTGACCATATTAGTAGTAAAATGACCACATAACATAGTTATAAGGACATAGTACCTAACCATAATTGAGGAGCTAAGATATTATGAGGCTATAGTGCTAGTTTAGTTGTCATCCAAGAAGTGGTATGGAAAGTATAAGTCTAGTTTAATAGGTGGTCCTTAGATAGCTACTCCAAGATAGTGGACCTTGATATTGGGGAAAACAATCATATCAAGGGGACCACCTCTAGATATTAGTTCATGTGTTGGTGCAGGTGCAGGTGTAGATGGAGCCAGTGGTAGTGGTGTAGGTGGTAGTAGTTTTGATGCCCCAGGGGCTTGATAGAAGATATTTTATGATATATATGATTTTGATTTTGATACCAGCCTACCTGTCAAATATGTGAGACATATATGAGTGTGAGAGAAATGGATACATTAATATCATGTATTTTCTTATTGATGTATATGATGATTATATGTTGATTATATCATTGACATTTGATTATATTGATGACATGTTGATATATGACATGATGATTATGTTTGGATGTTTATGATGTTTAGGTGATTATATATTGATGTATTATGATAATGAAGATATAGATGTAGATTATGATCATGCTATGGTTATGTTTATGGATTAGGAATGAAATATATGATTTTGCATGCTTATGTTTATGTTGAATCTTTAGTTTAGGTGATGCTTGGTTCATATAGAGTTGAGGATGTGTTTGTTCATGATCATGAATATATGATAGATAGGTTTTGATGATGTTGTTTATGAAATGATTATGATAATGTAATAGGTTGTAAGAGAAAAAAATAGAGTTTATAGATAGGATGAGGATGTAATCGTGTTTATTGATAAATATTGCTTATAGATAAGATAATGTGATAATGTGATGATGTTGTGATTTTTTGTAAGGATAATGTTGATGTTGTTTTATGATGGTATTATAATCATATGATGTCATAATGTTATGATGTTATTGTTTATAGTTTATGATTCTTTATTTTTTTTATTGTTATGATATGGTTCATGGTTTATAATGTTATGATGGCATTGATGATAATGATGTTTTGATTTGATATGGGAGAATAATGAAAGTGCATAAAGTAGGTGTAGATAACAAACTAAATGTGAGCAAGAGCTAAGAATCAGGAGACATATGTCCACATGAACTAATGAATATACGGTGAGAAAAAAAGGCATGATGTTTTTAGTTTGCAAGGACCTAACAACAAGAAACCATAGTTGGATTGACTTAGTGAACATAAACCTATCACATTATTAGCATTAGCATGCTTTGATTGAGAACAAGGGTATCTTGATCACTTTTTGTAAGTAAGCTCATAGTGCCTTGATTTTAGAGAGGGTATGAAGGGAAGGTATATGATAATTATATGGTTGAAATGACAACCTGATGTGGGTTAGCTTACCCCTTCTATAGGTGACCAAATAACTATAATAGACAAGTACATGCCTTAATATAATATGTAAACTAATCAATACAGGAAGTCCATTAATGCCATATATAAGAGTTGATTGTGGCTTACTTTCTTGATGCATAGACTGATTGATCTGGGAAGTCTACAAATGACACTTTATAAGAGTCAATTGTGGCTTACTTTATTTTGGACATAGGGTTCTTTGTTTTTTTATTATTTTGATAAGTTAGTGAAGTTGATTGATACAAGAAGCTTTAAATGATCACTTAACTTAGCCATCATTCAAGAAAGTGGTCTAAAATTGGATTTTTATAATTGTCCTTCAAGGGAACAGTCTATTTTTAAGCAAATTTTAGGTGTTAGGAAGTTTTCCTTCAAGGGAGCTATTTTTAATGGTAGAGATATGGACCCAACTAATATTTTGGTATCCCAAATGATCTTGAAAACTAGGTTGGACATGGACTTGTATATTTAGGATTAGAGGTTTACCTTCATGGAGGTATAACTTTATCACAAAAAGTTAATGATAGATTAGGGAAAGTGGTTTGAGAGATAACTAATCATAGGATTACATCTAATTAGAGATGAAAAGTATCCATGAGAACCATGTCATGGGTAGATTCATGGTATCCATGCTTAGGATTAGGCTATAATTGTGATGGATAATCACATGGTTCTATGTTGCAATCAATTATCCCCAAGAGAAATAGGCATAGGTAGGAAAAGAGAAATGAAAATATCATAAACCAAGGGATGAGCTTAAATTAGACACAAAGGCATAATGTGATCCTTGTTTTAACAATAGAAAAGACACAAATGCAAATCATTAAGAGATTAGGTTCTAGTTTACCTTTGAGAGAGGACAAATTATAAGCTCTTGATCCATACTTATGGGTTATGATGTAGGGTCTAAGTGAATTGAAAGAAAAATTTCCATTTTTAATTTTATCCATATTAGTTACATATTGGTTTTACTTAAGTACAAGGTCTCTGTTATTGAATTCTTACTCTTTCAGGTGCTTGTTATAAGCATGCTTGATTCATTCTTGATAGACACAAAGATGACCAAGCATGGTGAGGTGATGTTCATCAAGGAGTTAAATATGTGTGATATGTTATTGATGATAGTTTCTCTCAAAAATGATTTCATGTAATGATATACAAAGAGATGTAATTTGGACTTTAAGAGGCAAGACTACCTCAGCTCCAAAGACGAAAGACAAAGGGTTAACACCTGTAAAAGTTTGAATGTTAGTGTAATAGGTCCATAAAGTGAAATCACTGTGTAAGTGCCAATCTCAACCTAAAGCATTGACTATTTTGGTGATCATCTTGATAAGGGTTTTGTTAGAGGCTTCCACCTGTCCAATGGATTGTGGATGACATGGTGAGGAAAATCTTATTTTTATGCCACAATCATTTCAAAGACTTTGGAATTTCTTGTTTTTAAATGATTTTGCATTATCATTGATGATTTTATGGGGAATACCAAAGCGGTAGATGATATAGTGATTGATGAAGTTGATAATATTTTTGGCTTTGGTTGAGATAAGAGGGATGGCCTCGACCCGCTTGGTGAAATATTCAGTAGTAGTAATGATATATTGATGCCATTTTAAATAATGGGGATAGATTTCCCCAATAAATTCAAGTCAAGACCCCAATACAAGAAGGTCCAATCATCTTTAGATACTTTAAGGCCATGGGGAGGTACATTATGTAAGTTAGCATGTTGTTCACATTTGACACACTTATTTACATAATCATAATAGTCTTAATTTAGGGTGGGCCAGTAGTAGCCAAGGTGAAAGATACACTTAACAATAGCTAGGCCACTAAAGTATCCCTTACATATTATGTCATGTGTTTCCTTGATAACACATGAATCCTCATGATTATGAAGTAAATGAAGAAGTACACCATCAAAATCATGTTTGTAAAGGATTTTCCCTAGTATGGTGTAATGAGAAGTACCCTGACTAAAATTTCTTAAGGCATTCTTCAAAAGGTTGGGAGGAATAATGCAAAGGTTAAGGTAGTCAAAATTTTGGTCATAATAAATGTTAGAAGGAGATGCTTCCATACTAAAAATGGTATAAATCAAAACTAATATATGAGAGTGTGATAAAATGATGGATGATGACAAATAGTTTATATTCAGTAGGTTGAGATATAATTTGGGAAGCAAGGGAGGTTATCATATATATGAATTTGTTAGTAGATAAAGGATATTATTGAATAAGGTGATGATTGAATGATTCTTAGAGTAAATCCATGAGTTGTTTGTATTTTAAGAGGACATGATTCTTACATTGATAAGATCTATTGACATGGTTGATGACTAGTTGGGAGTCACCAAAGATGCTGATTATTTTGACTCCTAAGGCTAGGGTAGTTTGGAGACCAATGACTAGGGCTTCATATTTGGTTATGTTGTTGGTGTATTTGAAGTCAAGTTTAAAATAAATGGGAAGAGGTTCATCATTAATGGGAATGAGAATAACTCTAGCACCCTCACCATGTTGGCATTTAGAGCCATTTAAGAACATGGTCATTTGGTAGGTGGGTTCTTCCTGATAAAGATTTGTAATAGACTCATCTAGAAAGACAAGAGGAAGAGGTTGATTTTTTGGTAAAGGAGCTTTGGCCAATTGATCAATAATGACTTGTCTTTTAATGGGCTTTTGTTGAAGGAACTCAAGATTGAACTCAGCTAGGAATATGAGCTACCTAACCATACACTAATTTTGTTATAGCTTAGAGTATATATAGTTGAGGGGGTCAGTGTTGGTGATGAGATATGTTTTATGATTAAGAAGATAGTGATAGAGTTTGGAGGCCATGAAGACTAAGGTGAGGAAATTTTTTTCAACATGGGTATACCAAGTTTCATATATAATAAGGGTGTGGCTAATGTAATAGATGGATTACTCTTTGTTCTATTCATCATGATGAGTGAGCATTGCCATTAAATAATGGTCTATAGTAGATATATATAGGTAAAAGGGTTGGTTTTCCTTAGGAGGGATGAGGATAGGTGGAGAGAGAATATACTATTTGATTGAATCAAAGGCTTATTAACATTATTTGGTCCACTTATAAGAGGTCTTTTTCTTTATGAGGTGGTGGAAGGGTTGACATTTATACGATAACTAGGAGATGAAGTGACAGATGGATTGAAGTTTTCCTTGTAGGCTACAGAGTTGCATAAGGTTAGTAGGAGGAGGAATCTCCAAGATTTATCTAACTTTGCTAGGGTCTATTTTGATTCCATAGAGAGAGATGATGAAACTAAGAAGATTTCATGATAAGACTCCAAAAATACATTTCTCAAGGTTGCTCTTGACATGATAATGGATTAGTTAGTTGAATATAATGGTGAAAATAGCTAGGTGATCCTTGTGATGTTTGGATTTCCCAAGGAGATTATCCACATAGTCCTCTATGATTTTATGGATGAGATCATGAAATATATATGTCACGGTCCATTGATAGGTTACTCCAACATTATTTAGTATAAAGGGCATGACCCTATAGTAGAAGATTCTCCATAAGGAAATAAAGGAAGTTTTATGTTAATCTTTTAGGGAAATCAAATCTAATTATATCTAGAGAAAATGTTCATGAGAGATAAAATTTAATATCCAACTATAATATCAACAAGTTGGTTGATGTTTAACAATGTAAAGTCATCCTTTGGGCAAGCAAGATTGATGTCATAAAATTTGATGCCAAGGTGAAGGTCCCCTATGGGTTTGGTGATAGGAATAATGTTGGAAACCCATTATAGATAGTTGATTGGTTGAATGAAGTTGATGGATAAGATATACTTAAGATCTTCTTTGACAAAGAGGGATATGTGAGGATGCATCCTATAAAGATTTTTCTAAACTTCCTTAACCTTAAGATGAGTAACAATGTTGTGATGGGTAATAGAAGGGTCAATTTTGGGCATATCTTGATAAGACCAAGAAAATAGTATGTTGTAGTCTCAATGGAAAGAAGGGTAATCTTGTTGCTTCATGGAATTGAAATATTGGTTGATTTGATGATATGGGGGTTATCTTGAGTACCCAAGTTGACATCAATAGTTAATTAATTTAGCATAGTTTCATTCTAAGGAGGGAGAGATTTATGAATTGAAGAATCCCTTGCACTAAGGTAGGTGAGAATGGAATCATCATCCTGACATTGGATGGTGTTGATGGTAGGAGAATCATGTTTAATCATTTTTGGATGGATGTGTGGAAGGGGTTTTTTTTTGTTATTCTTTTGATAGATTAGGGGGCCTAAAATAATAGTATTAATAAAAAAGTTAGATGAGATGATATCAGTGTCCTCAAATTTAGAGGGAGATGGGTTTGATGAGGATGGAAGTTCTTTGTCTATTGTGGCAATGGGTTTTGGTGATGTGGGATCTTTTGGTAGTACAAACCCAAGAGCTCACAAGGTTTTTGAGTTTTGATTTTGGGTAACTCATGAGGTCCCTGGTCATAAAGGCCAAGACCAAACCCTTTCCAAGAGAACCTACAAAGTTAAGATTTGGTAAAAGATAGTTTATCCATGTAGGAAACATCAGTTGTGAATGGTTAGATGAATGGGGTAGTGGCAGGAGTTAGAAGTGATTGATCAAGTCCCCCATAGAAAAAAATTGTTTGATTATAGGGGAGCCCTAAAGGGATGATGGTTTTGATGTTGGGATCATAATAAGGGTCATATTTGAGGTTCCCATATTGTTTTAGAGTGGGGAAAGCATCAAGAGCTAAGAGATGATATTCCCCAAGATAGATATATTGGAACATGGATTAAAAGGGGTACTCAACCATAATTTGGGATGAAAGAATAGATGATCTAGTTGAGGATTCATCACTATCATGGGTGGGAGTGTTGATGGTTTTGGTTGGTGAGGTGGTATTTTTAGAATTTGGTTATGAGGTAGATAAAGGAGGTAGGAGGATTTTTTTAGGTTGATATGTCACATTACAAGAGGTAAAAGGACTAGGATCAACTTTAATGGTAATAAATTATCTTTCATGCTCAAATTTGACACATCAGTGTAAGGTGGAAGGGATGCAACTCATAGCACAGATCCAAGGGAATCTAAGTAACACATTATATTAGAACTCACCCTCTATAACATAATATAGTTTGGGAATGGTACAAGGATCCAAGTAGATATGGAGAACAACAATCCATAGAATAGTGCCCATGTTATCGTTAAAGGAGTGAAATACTATCATACTTTTTGAAATGATGTTTTTAGGTAGTTGAAGTTGGTCATATGCATAGGAGGAGATAATGTTGATGCTATCTTATCTATCAATCATAACCCTCTTGATGTAGGTTTGATTGATGTATGTTGTGATGAAGAGGGGAGGATCAAGATCTTCTGTATGAATAGGTGGTATTTTAGAATCTTGAAAGGTGATAAGGGTAAAAATTTGGAGGGATCCAATAAAGGGTACAAGAGTTGAGGATCATCCAATTGAACGTCTATGGATTGCCGAGCCTCAATCAATGTCTATTGAAGGTGGGGAAAGGTTTTGATTAGTTCATAGAGTCTCATTTTTACTAATGTTTGGTGAAGTTATTTCAACACTAACTACTATATGGATGTAGAAGGGTTGGAGGGAGAAGCTCAAAAAATGGATGCTTTGGGTTTTTGTGGTTATGAAGGTGAGGGTGGAGATGATTGGGTTTGGTTGGTAGATTGAAGGGTTAAAGGGTATGTCCATGGGATGGTTACTTTTGATTTTACCTTATCCTTCTATTGGGCCCAAGATCAGGTAACCATATGAATAGTGTGGATAAGGGGGTTTCATGTTTCCTTTAGTTCCTCTTCTTTAATTTTAGGTGGGATTGGAGGAGTAGGTGATTATTGGATAGGTTGGTTAGGTAATTGGGTAGGTAATGGGTTCAAAGGAGGTTCATCCAATAGATCATATTCATCCAAAAGGTTGTGGACAAGTGTTTGGAGAGCTTTTTAGTTCTCTATATCATGTCTAGGAGTCCTATGGTAAAGGTAAATAAAATTGTCATTAAACCATGTTGGTTTAGAATGTGAAGGGTCAAAAGGTTTGATTGGTGGTAATCTGATAGAAGAGTTTATAATAACCTTTGAAAAATAGTTGAATAAGATTCAAGCAAAGGTGTTGGAGGTGAAGGGTTTTTGGCTGAAGGAGTGGGGACCTTCTTCTAAGTAGGCTTTAACATGGAATTTATAGGTGGAAGAATGGTTTTATTTGGTTGTTTTGGTTGGGTTTACTTGGTTACATTTGCTTTAGAGGTTAAATATTTGGATGTGGAAGACTTGATGAGGAAGGTTTAGTTATAGGTGGGAAAGTAGAATTATATGGGTTAGTTAAAAATGATGGATAAATAGAGGGTTTGATGGTTGTCGATGGAGAAAAGGGGGATGGTTTCTTAGAGGAAGACTAGTTAATTGGGATGGTAGAAGGATGGGGTCCTAAGATGGAAGGTAAGTGGGAAGGAGGTGGTATGGGTCTAGTTTAAGGTGGAGGTTTAGGTAACTCTACCTTATTAATTAGTTTAGTTGGATTTTTATTTGGTGGACTAGATGGGTTTAAGTCCAACTTTAAATGAAGGTGAGTGTGACTAGGTATGGGAAGAATTCCTGAGTACTTGATCAGTTTGGTGAGAAAAGTGTAAAGTGATTTGGAAATTTTAGGTGTAGGTGGTTAAGATGGTTCATTTATGGTTTTGGAAGAGGTATTTTTTGAATAGGTAATAATGGGTTTAAGGGTGGATTCAAGTGAGGTTGAGGATTCAAATTTGTTTTGGTAAGGGAGTCCAAGATGATGTCAAAAGGTGGCTCTATCAAAGTTGGGTTGGGAAGTGAATTCTAAACTTTGGACTAGCCTAGAAAAGAGCTTGTAAATGGGTTTAGTTCCTTGGTAATTGGTTTCAAATCTTAAGGCCTTATGTAGAGAAGAAGGGATGGTTTATCTATCCTTATTTTGATGGATGGTTCCAAAATTAGTGGTTGCATAAATGAGGTAACCTTCTCTATGTTTGGGATAGTTTCCAAAAAGGGCATGGATAGTTTTAGGATGGGGGACGTAGATGTGTTTTCTCCAAGTGAAATAGTGGACATGGTTGCTTTCTTTGTTTGAGTGTCCAAAGGAACATAGGGTAGTTCTACCACTTGAATAGGTGGAGTGGCCAAAAGAGAAGTAGATAAAGTTAAGGTGTCATAAAATGAAGAGGGAATGGTGGTTGAGTCCTCCATTTGGGTATTTGAAGGAATATGAGGTGACTCCACCAGATACATAAGTGAGATGGAGGAAGAGGTGGTTGAGGTAATGGGATCTTCTAAATTGAGTTCACTATTAATAAAATTTATCATGTGTGCCTCATGAGAATGAGATGATTTAAGTTTATTGTCATGGTGATGGGTAGACAGAGCATGATTGGGAAAAAGTTTGTAGAAGATGTCAAGGGACTAATTATGAGGTACATTAGGATTATCAAACACAAGTTCTCCACTATCGATCAAGTTTTGGACAAGACTTTTGAAGGTATTGCATCTATTAATGTCATGTCCTATGACTCGATGAAAGGGATAATGGTTTTTATTATTATACCATCCTAGCACAAGGTGAAAGTGTCAAATTATTGGGTTGGTTTAATAAGTGGAAGTTGGATGAGGTAAACTTTTAGTAATTTATCCAAAACTAATACATAATATTATCCAATGGGAGTATATTATTTTGGAGGAGCTCAATTTTGGTTTCAATTTTGTTGATAGGGAGGTTTGGAAGAATTAGTTTGAGGTGGTAGGTTGATAGTTAGAGGTGGAGTGGTTTTTATAATAATTGAGTTTATAGATGATTTTGCTTTGGTATTGGATTCATGAATGGTTTTGGTGGAGGAAGGGTAATTAGGTTTAAATCTAGAATTATTGTTCTAAAGTTTCAATTTCCCTTCATCAATGGCCTAATTTTCTAGTTTACATGCCACGGTGAATGCCTCATAAAAATTTATGAAGGTTTGAACTTGAAGAGTGTGGGATATATGTTTAGTACAACCCTCAAAGAAGATTTTAGTCAATTTGGGTTAGGGTAAGGAGAAATAAAATTGGTTGATGACACCTCTCCTTCTAGCCATGAAATAGACAATTGACTCATCATCAAATCGATAAATAGATTAGAGGTTAGTAATAGAAACATTTTTAGATATATTTACAAATAAATGCTCTAAAAATATTTGGGCCAATTGGGAGAAAGAAAAGATGGAGTACATGGGAAGAGAACTATACCAATCAAGGCATAGTTATAATAAGGACATGGGAAAGGTTATAAGAATGAGAGCATCATCATATGCAATCAAGTAACAAAAATGATGAAATGTTCTCAAATGTTATTGGGGGTCCTTGCCTTAGAATTTGGAAAACTTAGGTAATTCCCATTGAGGAGGATAAGATTAGATGGGAACAGATGGTTGAATGGGTTCATTACTAATTTTATCATGGGATAAACGGTTATGAGATCTAGAGATAGATGACTCTAGGTTGGTCATTTTATGCATTAACATCTTGATCAAATATGGTTGAGGTTGGGAAGCTTCATAATTAAGGGGCACATTTTGTTGAGGTTGGTTGGTAGCTATGTAAGTATAGGTGGTAGAAAGTGATAAAAAGGCCACATATTGGTAATTGATCATAAAAGGTTGAGATGGTGCCACATAAGGGTTGACTGGCACAAATGGTTGGGTGGAAGGTGATATATATCTCTATGGGCTAGGGACATATTGATAGGTTATCATGGGTACTTATTAAGGGATGGATGTGGGTTCAATTAAAGGTATGGTTGAGGTAGTGGGTTGAGGTTGGGTAGGTTGAGCTTGAGTGGTGACTATAGTGTTAATGGGTGGAAGTGTTTGAGGTATAGAAAGCACCAAGTTCTAAAATGGGGTATAAGTTGGTGGATTGGTTGTAATAAAAGGAAGGGTGGAAATAAGGGTAAAAGATAGCTCCATGATAAGTGGAGTATAGGTAACTAAAGGTAAAGTTGAACCTATATGGGAATTATGGGGTATGGTATGAGGTGTTTGGTTAGATGTTGTAATTTTGGATTGGGTTTGCGTAGTGGTAGTGGAGAAAGAGGATGTTTGGGTGGTCAATGGTTGCGTTGAGGTAACACCCACCATAATATGGGGAGACATAACATAAGAAGGATTCATAGGAGGAACCAAAGAAATAGAGGTACAGTGAGGTAAGGTGTTAAAATAGTGTTAAAGGGCCACCATATTATTGTCAAAAAAGGCATTTAAGTCTACATCACCCTAAAAAATAATCAAGATTCTAGTAGGAGGGGGATAAAAATGAGGTGAACAGTCATCATTAGAATTATATTCCATGGAGGAAGAAGAAGGTGGTGGTTGATTGGTTTGGTTTCTTAGTTGTCGTCTAGTAAAGACCATGTGAAAAAATAGGAAATAATGTGATGAAACTCACACCTCAAACAAAGACCAATCAAAATAAAATAATTCAAGGCAAACAATGCATACACCAAAAGTTTATTAAATCCTAGGATTTTTTTTAGATCACTTTTATCTTATGCCTTAGAAAGTGTGAAGAGGGAATTTGGCTTGTAGATTGGGTACTAAGAGGAAATATAAGGTTGGTTTCAATTTTATTTTAGGTGCTCACAAGAGAAATCTTTATTGAACTTCAGTACGTGGTTTGGTATTGAGACCTACCCCCTCACTTCACGCACTACAATGATAAGGGTGTTGGGTGATTAGCCAAAATATACTAAATTTTAGAGTTTATACTCAACCAAAGGGTTGATTTGGTTCTCCCTTTAGTGGTGAAATATAATTAGGATAACCAATAAGGGGTAAGGTTATCATTAGGTGATGAAATTATAGTCAGGCCTTGTCTCAAGTATGTTTTGATGTGTTAATTATTTTGTGGTTTGGCTTAAATGTGTGATAATAAGTGTGAAATATAAAATTAATTAATTTGCCTCCTAAGTTAATAGATGAACTAAGATAATAAAACAATCAATGTATGCAAGAGATTTATTTTAAGCCCAAAATTAAATTTTCATATTTCATTTGATGAGCAAACAATAAAGGAAAGAAAAGGGATATTAGGTCCCAATGGGCGTGCCAAAATGTTTCAATTAATTTTCACTCATTTATTAATTTTGAAAGTAAAAAATGAAATTAATAATAGGGTGTTTATAAGAATAATTGGTAAAGTGCATGCATGAACCCAGAAGATGATGGGAACTCCTATTTGTCTAGGAAGGAATAACCTACAGATAAGAAAGACACTTAGAAAAGGGGGTTGTTAGAAAATAGATGAGTGAACTACCTAGAATGAGCTAGATCCAAGAAGCATATTTCTTGTTAGGAGGTCGTCAATCCACTGTTATAACAATTAAGTTAAAAATGATAAAGTAAAGATATACTTTCATAATATAAATGAAATACAATACAAAGAAAGTAGAAATCTCGTTAATAGAAAAATGATCAAAAGTAGCAAAGTTGCTCAATACTTTATGATAAAATAGTTAGGGTTTGGTCCAAAAAATTAGAAAAGGTACTATAACCAAGCAAAAATAGAGAAAATTTGGTTTGCCTAGGGTTATAGGGTTGAAAATAGCTTATATTTTTATGCCACAGTGATCATCGACAGTTAGGTGAAACATCAATGTTTTAGGTTGATCATCGATGGTAGGGTAACCATCAGTAGTTGAAGTGAACATTGATAGTTATGTTAACCATCAGTGTTTACATGTGTAAATCTAGAAATGATCAAAAAAGATGGTGTAGATTAGGTATTTGGGAAAATATAGGGTTTTTATGAGATTAAGGGGTGGAAAATAAGATATTGATGGGTCAAATAGGGTAGAGAGATTATAAATATGATAAATTAATGAAAACAAGTGAAAGATACCTAAAACTTGATGGTGGAAAGTTGAAGTAATCTGGTGAGAGTGATAGTACTTCAACTTTTGAAAGTGATTCTAATAGCACTTTGGGTCTTCAATGATGTTGCTCACTTGATGAAAAGATGCTAGATACCTATATACAAGAGATCTTAGATACAAGATTATGGATTGTCCCTTCATTTTACTTCCTCCTCTTCTCCTTTTATAGGATGAAGTTGCTAATTAGGATGGAGGAAGTTACTAATTTAATTGGGGGATAAAGTTTCCAATTCACAACATTTTAAAGCTATTTTTAAAATCAAGTTGTCATTTAGGGAGATACTTATTTTGCACAAAGTTTTCAATGCTTTAAAACTTTAAAACAAGCTTGGAAACCTAACCATTGATGGTCAGGCCAACCATTGATGGTTAGGTTGATTTTCGACAGTCAAGGGGCCAAAATAAAAAGGGTTAAAGCAAGTTAAAAAGGGTGAATTAAATGGTTTATTAAAATGTGTTAAGATAGGTTTTTGATAGGGTTATGTTATTAAATGAGTATAATTGAATAGGTGTTCCACTAGACATGAGGTCAGACAAAAGTCAAAAGGCAATTTGACATCAAAAGCTATCATGTGTAGTTTTTGAGTGTCTACACTATTAAATGAGTTACAAGAATTATTCCCTTATAATTAATAATATATGAAGGGAAATTACCCATCTATTAGGAAGATGAGTATCAATTTATTTAATGGTGTAAGACCCATCAAGAAGATCCCTTATAGAATGAACCCTAATATCTATGCCAAGGTAAAAATGGAGTTGATGGTATACTAGCTACAAGAATCATCTACCCTATGTAACAATCTAAATGGGTGAGCCCCATAGCTATTAACATCAATAAGGATGGGTTCATTCATATTTAAATCAATTATATATTATCTAATGTTTCTAGAATCATTGAGCCCTTTCTGAACCTTCATTGATGAAGTCTTGGATGGCATCATAGGCTATGAGATTTACACTTTCATGAATGGGTTCTCAAGGTACCATCAAGTCTAGATTGAAAAGGATGACAAACCCAAAATAGACTTTGTGATTGAATGGAGTTGTTTCACATACAACATGATACCCTTTGGAAGTAATAATGTGCTAGCCATGTTATTTAAAGTGGTGAACATCACATTAAAGACTTCATTCTCAAGTTCTAACAAGTGTACCTAGACAACTAGACTATGTATGGGATAGTGAAGGACCATTATGACAACCTACACCTCATTTTTGAAAGGTGTAGGAAATTGTAGATATCCTTGGACCTCAATAAGTGCATCTTTGTGACACCATTTGGAACTTTACTTGGGTACATCATCTGCAAATATGGTCTACTCATCGATCCTATGAAGATTGGAATTATTTTACAACTCCAAACCCCTTCCATGCAAAAAGAAATTTTTGCCTTTTTTAGCCATTGTGACTACTATATAATGTTCATGAGGAGATATGAAAATATTTCAGCACTACTAGAGGATCTCTTACACAAGGATGGTTCATTCTATTAGGGCATGGTGCAAGAGGATGCCTTTTAGACTCTAAAGCTCAAATTAGATAACACACCTATTTTTTATTTTCCCAATTAGAGGACTCCATTCCATGTCCATGTCAACACATATGGATCCATAATTGGTGTCATTCTAGCGCAACTAGGTGAAGGCAAAATCTATCATCTCATTTCATTTCCAAGTAAAAAATTGATAATGGCATAGTAGAACTATAAAACAACTTTGTGCAAGGCACTGGCCATGGTTTTTTCCATACAAAAATTTAGGAAAAACTTGTTAGTGACCCCATTCATATTCTTAATTTATAATGAGGAACTTAATTACCTTATAAATAATTCCACTCTCCATGAGTGCATTTATATATGGATAGTTCTATTTCAAGAATCCCAATTTTTAATTATCATGAAACCTAGAAAATAGAACTCAGGCCCAAACCATTTATCTTGTATTAACTCTAGAAATATGGTAGTGTCTATTAAGTATGACATGTTAGATACACAACTCTATAGAGTCTAATTCATCCCTAAGGAATTGGTGGAGATAGCCACTTTTCTAACATCTAGATCTGTGATGTCCCTTACTTAGGGGCTCTCTTATCTGCACAAAAGCTCTGATACCACTGTGATATCCCTTACTTAGGGACTCTTTTCTTCCTACAAAAGCTCTGAACAACTGTAATATCCCATTCAGTCAGGGAATATAGAAACATATAAAGCTCTGAACAAGATACAATTTGCAGAATAGATTCAAACATGCATAAACAATTCACAGATCTTATCATTCATCCAGCTGATTACAATAGATGTCCTTTCTTATGAAAACCAAAGAATATTACAGATATGGTCTTAAAACCCTGAAATTATGTGAACTGGGAATAAACTTGCAATTCTGGAAAGTCTCGCCCTGCTGTGTCGAACACACAGTCGCCGGCGTCGGTTGAAATACTGCCGACGTCGGTCTCTGTAGGTCCTTATCTGCCGCGTCGGTCCTCAGACGGCCGATGTCGGTCACTGGGGATCTCTATCTGCCAGTGTCGGTATCTGTGGGAATCTGTATGAACCTGTACGGACTTAGTATGGCCGCCAACCTGTCTGTTCTTAACCCCTGATTGTTGAACCACCTGATCTGAAGATATACTATTCTAATACAGAATATCTCTATCTGTATAATTTATTAGATCAAAAACTAAATAAAGATAAATACCTAAAATATCCGTAATAACTTCTGTGTGAAGTTATCTCTCAAATCTGTACCTCTGTGATAACTTCTGGATGAAGCTATCTCTCAATTTGGCAATAGATCGGCTGATCTTTCACAACCTCTGAATCGCACACAATGAAGAGTTGACGTTCTCCACTGCAAATGGAATCCTGGAACCCTTGGCTCAGTATTCACAGAAGAATTTCTTCAATTTTCAATAATCAATAATCTATGCATAAATCCAACTCTCTCCCATGAGAAACTCTTATACCCTTCCAAAGGTGTGCTTGCTAAAATTAGATTTCCTCAAATTAGAACTTGGGCTTCTTAAATTAGAATTTGGGTCTTAAAATTAGACCAATTAATTAATAATTAATAATTAATTAATATCTAATTTAAAATTAGACCAAATAATTAATTAATTAATATCTAATTTAAAATTAGACCAAATAATTAATATTTGATTAAATCAATCAAATATTAATATCTCCCTCAATACATGTCGGATCCTCGAACTGTTTGAAGCTGGTGAACCAGGGAGTGATTCTACACATGACCATATCAAAACAAGGGTGCTCCGCTGTATGTCAAATATCCCTAAATAATAGGAGCTCAGGCCCAATGTGTCTAAGATAACCTGAATGAGAGCCAACTATAGGAATTCTGTAAATCAAAGCCAAGCCAATCTCCATCATGACCCTCTATCCATCCAATCAGCCTACGAAGGTTGCATAATAGGCTAATCATCAAGCCTATCAATGTCCATGAAAAAGGGGACATGACAATCTGCCCCTCCAGAAATTGCTTGTCCCCAAGCAATCTCGGAACAATGAACCACTCGATCCACCTGGATCCCAAATGTAGTTATGCTCTACACTACTGTGAATCAATGCAAGTACATGTAACATCAGCAGAAGTAGAACAAAGAGGAACCCATAATCAAATTGGCAAATGAAACTCAACCAAACTCTAAGAGCACAACTGCCATAGTCAAGAACACATGAGAACCAAACTCTCGAAGCATCATAACCCAAGTAGAATGGACAACTCAAACTGCCAATTCCATCTGCAAGAGATGGTGCCAATCCGTCCCATAATGGATGGTAAGAAACTGGAGCCGATCTACACCTGTGTGAAATCAAATCTTCTCTCTCTGGATCAAAAGAAGAATAATGAGCATACCCCACCTCAAAATCCTTGTGAGGTAGCATAGTAGATAGGATCCCTATAATCTCCCCACCCAATCTGCTAATAGCACCAGTACCTTGGATGAGAACACCTTCTGTCACCCTATGCGAATCCAGATGAACACCTGCACTATCCAGAAAATACTCCATGAATGACTCTGTGCAGTAAAAATTATATGTGGAAGCATCAACGTACTCCCCCACACACCACAACTGATCTCTCTGTAAAGGTGGCACAACCAACTGGACCACACTGTCATCTATGTGAGAAGAATCAATCTGGAGAGGTATCCCAAACTCATCAGAACTAGGTACTCCCAAATTCTGAACCGGTGTGTCAGCCTCAACAACATGTTCCTCAGCTACAACTATAGGAACGTACTCACCAACAACACTCAATGTACTAACCTCTGAGTCTGGGGCTGGTGAAGACCGTAAATGCTCTAACTCCATGGTCATCTTAGCCAAATGAAATTGTGACTCCTCATAAGCTAACTGCGTAGTCTCAAGAATCTCAGAAGTCACCTCTAGCTGCTGAGTAAGCTCACTCACCTTATCTTCCTCGACCAACAATGCATCATATGCTGTGCTACCCCACTCCATAAGATAATCTCTGTCGGTGACCAACTGCATATAATCCTGTCTCAAAATCTAGATAGCCTCCCATAAAGAGTGGATCTCTGTCAAGGATAAATAACTGCCTCCCTGCTCAATGCTAGTAGGAGAACCCCATCCATAAACTGCTAACAACTGACGAGCATCATCGAAATGCTTGCAAGCGGTAGCAATGTCTCGCTCACTAACTCTCAGCTGACTAGACACATGGTGGTACTGGCTAGATTGTCTCCTACAATCCTCCTCTGATGCATGGTCCAAAAGAGTAGACTCAAAATCACTGATCTCTGGAGTACTACCATCCATACTCTGTGAATCAACTCCAAAGCTCATATCAACATACGGAGTATCAACAACTGTAGCATCACTGTCCAACCCTTCCATACCGAAAGAAACAACCGGTGTAACTAAGTCCTCAAAACTGTCCACTGCATTCTCCTGAGTGTCATCTACAATAATAGGATCTTGGGACTCTTCTACAATCTCTGCCATATCTGAGAGGTCATCAACACTCAGTGTACTAACATCTGGGTACACCTCTACACTTTGAGTGCAAACATCGGACTCATCCTCATCTATCTCTGAAGAGACTGCTGCTGAAACTATCTCATCCTCACAATCTCCCGCTCCCACATCCTCTGCAACTAAATGAGAGTCTAAATCCCCATGACTAAGCTCATCCACATGTCTAACAACTGGTGTAGCACTGCCCTCAACCCCTGTAGAGACCTCTTGTTTCTCCTTCGTTTTGTTTTGTGATGTGGACCTTTTACGAACGGATGCCATATACCGTAGTAATTTGTCTTCAAATGTAGGATCTGAAAGAGTTTCATTCATCCTCCTCTGGGTTTCAACCAACTGATTCAAACTTTGTTTCAGCTTTTTCATATCCTTGTCCCACTGTTTCTGAGTACTTGAAGTCATCATGATACTTTGCTGATTCAATCTACCCAAACTACCCAACAGGATGGCAAGACATTAGCTCTGATATGCCCAACAGGATGGCAGGAATTTGGCTCTGATACCACTGTGATGTCCCTTACTTAGGGGCTCTCTTATCTGCACAAAAGCTCTGATACCACTGTGATATCCCTTACTTAGGGACTCTTTTCTTCCTACAAAAGCTCTGAACAACTGTAATATCCCATTCAATCAGGGAATATAGAAACATATAAAGCTCTGAACAAGATACAATTTGCAGAATAGATTCAAACATGCATAAACAATTCACAGATCTTATCATTCATCCAGCTGATTACAATAGATGTCCTTTCTTATGCAAACCAAAGAATATTACAGATATGGTCTTAAAACCCTGAAATTATGTGAACTGGGAATAAACTTGCAATTCTGGAAAGTCTCGCCCTGCTGTGTCGAACACACAGTCGCCGGCGTCGGTTGAAATACTGCCGACGTCGGTCTCTGTAGGTCCTTATCTGCCACGTCGGTCCTCAGACAGCCGATGTCGGTCACTAGGGATCTCTGTCTGCCGGTGTCGGTATCTACGGGAATCTGTACGGACCTGTACGGACTTAGTACGGCCGCCAACCTGTCTGTTCTTAACCCCTGATTGTTGAACCACCTGATTTGAAGATATATTATTCTAATACAGAATATCTCTATTTGTATAATTTATTGGATCAAAAACTAAATAAAGATAAATACCTGAAATATCCGTAATAACTTCTGTGTGAAGTTATCTCTCAAATCTGTACCTCTGTGATAACTTTTGGATGAAGCTATCTCTCAATTTGGCAATAGATCGGCTGATCTTTCACAACCTCTGAATCACACACAATGAAGAGTTGACGTTCTCCATTGCAAATGGAATCCTGGAACCCTTGGCTCAGTCTTCACAGAAGAATTTCTTCAATTTTCAATAATCAATAATCTATGCATAAATCCAACTCTCTCCCATGAGAAACTCTTATACCCTTCCAAAGGTGTGCTTGCTAAAATTAGATTTCCTCAAATTAGAACTTGGGGTTCTAAAATTAGAATTCCTCAAATTAGAACTTGGGGTTCTAAAATTAGAATTCCTCAAATTAGAACTTGGGCTTCTTAAATTAGAATTTGGGTCTTAAAATTAGACCAATTAATTAATAATTAATAATTAATTAATATCTAATTTAAAATTAGACCAAATAATTAATTAATTAATATCTAATTTAAAATTAGACCAAATAATTAATATTTGATTAAATCAATCAAATATTAATATCTCCCTCAATACATGTCGGATCCTCGAACCGTTTGAAGCTGGTGAACCAGGGAGTGATTCTACACATGACCATATCAAAACAAGGGTGCTCCGCTGTATGTCAAATATCCCTAAATAATAGGAGCTCAGGCCCAATGTGTCTAAGATAACCTGAATGAGAGCCAACTATAGGAATTCTGTAAATCAAAGCCAAGCCAATCTCCATCATGACCCTCTATCCATCCAATCAGCCTATGAAGGTCGCATAATAGGCTAATCATCAAGCCTGTCAATGTCCATGAAAAAGGGGACATGACAAGATCTATGCCCCAGGCTATGATAACCAAAGAAAAGAAATAACTCAGAGTTCATGTTTCCTCTTTTTAGCTCATTAACATGGATTTATACAAACTAAGTGAAGATTAAGTCTTACACTAATGTGTATTATAACATGAAATGGACTCCATTTTATATGAGGCACATGAGGGAATAACAAGAGGCCATTATGTTGGAGATATTACGGTGTGAAAGGTGTTATAATTAGGCTTGTGGTGGCCAAGTCTATTCTAAGATATAAAAGATTATGCCAAGTCATGTGATATATACAAACACACAGGGAAGTCCAACCATTGAGATGAGATGCACCTCATTCATATTGTTGCCTAGGTGTCATTTGAAAAATGGGCCATTGGTTTTGTTGGGTTGATCACTCCCATAACAAGGCACACAAGTTCAAGATACATTTTATAGACCACTAATTATTTCACCAAGTAGTTTGAGTTAGCACCAAACAAATAATTTAAAACAACCATAGCTATAAGGTTTATATGGGAGAACATCATAAGTCACTATGGGTGACTATTCATCTTGACTAGTGACAGAGGCACATACTTCATCAATGAAACTATTTAGATCCTATTGATTGACTATATCATGAAACATAATAAGACAACCCCTATCATCCAAAAGTGAATGACATAATTGAGGCATTCATTAAGATACTAGGTATGTGCCTCATAAAGATATTCAATGTTGGTAGCAAATATTGGGATGATCAAGTGTCAATAGTACTATGGGCATACTACATGACCTATAAGTGATTAAATAAGGATACACCATTTCAACTATTGTTTGGTGCTAAGGTAATTCTACCAATAGAGTTAATGGTGCCATCATTGCACATTATGTGTATTGGTTATTTTTATGACCAAGAATCTTTGAGCACAAGGTGGGAGGACTTAGAGAGATTAGATGAAACATGTGCCCAAGCAAGATGAAGTCAACAGATAGATATGGCACACTATAAACTTTGGTAGGATAAGTATATTAAGTATAAGATACTGACTAAAGGAACATTACTCTTTATGTATTACTCTAAATACATCAAGTACCTAGGCAAATTATATATAAGGTGTATGGGCCCTTATGTCATCCACAACATATTGAAGGTAGGTGCATATAAGTTTCACATGTTGTGGGGTGAAATTATCCCTAGGAATTTTAATGGCAACTTATTGAAGCCTTATAGGAAATAGAATGGTGTTTGTGCTATCATAACACTAACTTATCAGTCACAAGTTAGTTATTTTGTGTTGAATAGAATAAAGTTTGGTTTAAGCCAAACATTTCTATATGATTTGTGTCTTGTTCATGTTTAGTGAATGAGTGATGATTTGAGGCCCACCAATAAAATATTCTAACACTTCCATGCATAAATTTATATAGGTGAGTCAAGTATGGATGATTTCTAAGAGTATAAGGCTAGATACTTAATTTATGGGCATGTGAAGTTTGTTATATTTAGAAAATAGTTGCATAAGATCCTCATACACAAGATTCAAAAAGTAGGTCAATATCAAGCCTACAAGGGAACTATTATGGTGCTTTCATGTATAATACTATTTGATTGAGTTAAGTGAAGTTGTTTTCTAAACACCTAAGTTTCTAGGTACTAGGAGTTTACTAGACTTGAAAAATATGAGAACCAAGTGATAAATGGAGGTGTATAGGATGCTAGTGTGTAAGAGGTAGAAATAAGGTACACAAGATGACCATGCACAATAAATAAAGAGAGAAGAGTGAAGCATTTTATTTCCAACACAAATAATTTATATGGGGTAGATCAATCCAAAGCAAGATAAAAGTGCAAGAAATTGACCAAAAAATGGAAGGACACTTGAAAGGAAATGCAATAGGAAGAGAAGATGTAATTGAGGAGGTTTAATCATGTGCATATGAAGCGCTATGCCCAAGTTTCCATAAGGAAGGAGAATTTCATGCCAAGGTGAATAAAATATATGAGTAAGATCATTAAGACAAGCTAGAATCCACCCTAATGTAGGTGGAAAGTGACCATTTGAAATACATCCCATTTCACCAAAAATATAATTATGAGAAGTTAATGCAATGATAGTAGAGCACAAAGATCCATAATAAATGTGAATATGGTGGTGTATTTCCATATATCTTTTTGGTTTTAGTGAATTTAAAGGAATCCAGACACCACCATGCCATTACTCATTTGTAATTAATATGGTAGATGAAATCAAAGTATTAAAAATGAAAGGTTGACTGGAACATGTTACAAACCTTAAGAAAAGTTGAGTGTATAACCAGAGTTGAACCAAAGCCAAAAATGAGAAAAAATCTACCATAGAGAGACCTAAGCACCCACAAATGAAAAAAGAGAATGATTGAATAGGGGGGGGGAATTACATTCCCATTTAGATTAGAATAGAGGAATGTGGGGCAAGAATTGTGAGAAAATAGGAAAAAAAATATTGAGTGACACCAATGTGACATTAATGGTGAATGAATATTGAGATCCAAAATTTCAATCATAGACTGTGTGATTGTGATAAAGCACCATAAAACATTACAATATTTAGTAATATTAATAAACCACATTTTAACACTTGCTAGTTTAGAATGGGAAATAAATTAATGAGTTATAATATATAACATGCATATAAGGATACCAAGAGGTCAATAATGATAGAGGATACAACCACTAAAAAAATAAATCATGGTTGAGGGAGTGAGCATCATTGAGGTTGACCCTAAGGCACTCACCAAAATGTCATACAAGGAAAAGCAATTTCCCACTGAGGTCTTGTAGGCAATAATTGGGTGTCTTTTACACTCACCTATAGGTTGAAAGAATAAAAAACCACACACCAAGTAATTCACAATAGCTTAACTAAAAATAGGTGATTGACATAGGAGAAAATATCGAGGTAAGTGTGACATTGTTTGATGTCTCCATCTAGGACAAGCTTGTGACCACTGGTGCAACCCAGATCTATAAGTTACCATGTTTTGGAAATCTAGACAAACTCATGTAGCTCCTCCTCTCATTCATATATGTAAACCACTTCTACATTTCAAGGAAGCACATGTAGATATTAACATGCCTAATTAGCAGAATCATCAAGCTCCTAGACTCAAGTGCAGACATCCACCTGATTATGGCAAAAGACGTAGAAGTAGAGAGGGTTAAAAAATTCCTTGGGTACTACAAGGGAGGATTCACATTCTTAATAAAATACATAAAGGACCCTAACATAATGGATGCATCATGACTAGTGAGTTTCAAGATTTTCCCTAATGGAATATGGATGGACATTAGCAAGGCCTACTTGTGCATCACCCATCATATGGTGTAATGGGTCAAATTCAACATTTCAAAATTCAATGATGAAGAGATAGTGAAGAATTCACTTGAGTGTCATAAGGCATAGGAGACCTTTATGTGGGGGTTGATACTAATATTAATAGTCATGAAATAAATTGGTGTGCCCAATGGTGATAAACAATATTTGGGTCTTCCTAACACACAAAGACTCACTAGTGATGAAGTACCAAGAATTCACTTACCCACCCTCTTTCTCCCACAAATACAATACATGAGTAATGGGATGGTGAATTCAATACATAGAGGCATTCAAGATGGAATGGTGCATCCTTCAAGAGCACCCTTATCACATGTTTAAGATGAAAAACTTTGCCATCATGAAACATTTCTATGTAGTGCACATAGTGCTCATAAACAAAAACCTCTCTAGATATCTCAAACTCCCTTACACATTTTACACAAAATATTTCATGGAGGTGCTAAGGAGAATTCCCAATACATAACATCTAGACATCCTAATGAAGGTTATGGAGATGGAAAAGAGTAGGTTGAGGTGCCAATATGTGTGCCTAAGAGGAAAAGCAACAAAAGATGAGGAAGATCACTCTAATATACCAGACCTCTATCCCTTCTAGAGGGAAGTGATAAATGGGCACATATTTATGTTACAATATGAGATGAATCCATGTAAGAAGGGTATAGACCCTAATAAAGATGATGATCTCCCCTCAAGAGTGGTAAATAATGGAATATAGTATTGACAACACAACAAAAGTATCCCCAAAAAATGTAGGGAGAGACACTTGAATAAATTCAAGAGTGCATCAAGTTTAGGTTCACCTCTGGTGAAGAAGCAACCCCCTTAACTCTAAATAAGAAGTGCATGACCTTCATGCCAGAAACTACTTTAACTAGTAAGAAGTAAAATAATAAGAAGTCTAATGGACCCATTATGATGCCAATAGTAACCCTAGTAGAAATGGAGGTGGAAGAGGATCACACACAAGGTAGGGAGGAAGAGGTAGAAGAAGGAACCCAGGTCTACATTGTACAAGAATAAGAAGTGGGAGATGAGCCTAGTGTTGAGAAAGTTCAAAATGCCATCCAAGGTGGAACTAACACTATGCTTGAAGAGATAAGGAATTCAGAGAGTGCCTCATTCAAATAACACTCCACACAGTCTCTATAAACTAATGAGGAGAAGAGAAAGGTGTGGAGGAAACTAAAAATGTGTAAGGTAGATATTCAAAAAGGCATTGGCATTGGAGGAAAAGAGGAAGGCCATGAAGGAAACTAACATGACTTGAGAATATATTAAGAGATTTGAGGCTAAGGAAAAGGCAGCCAATGAAAATAAGGACATAAAAGAGAAGGCTAGGAAAAAGAAGGCCAAGAAAGAAAATAAAAAAGAAGTTCTCACAAGCATGGAACTAGCTGAGGAAATAGCAAAGAAGGCACCTAGTTCCCCCACCAGTAAAGCATATCAAAATACATAATAGGCATGCCCAAGTAGTGAATGGGTTACTAAATAAAAGTAAGGTGATGCTAGTGCCTTAAAATAATAACAAACATAGAGTGCCAAGGAAACCCAAAAAAATAGGAGGAAGGCAAAGATTTCACCAAGGGAACACACCTAGAGGTTAGCACTAAGAAACCCTAGGAAGAAAAAGTGGAAAAGGGGATGAGTATAAATAATAACCCATTCAAGAATAGGAAGAAGAAACCTCTAAGGAAAATTCTCCCAAAGATGAAACTAGAGTCGGTGTAAGTAGAATAAGAAGACCCATGTGCCACACTAAAAATAGAGCTAGCTTCTAAGATCAAAGAGGTAAATGACCTCTTCATGAAACTCTAATAAGGCATAGATGTAGTTGACACCATCTTCATGAAATTTTCTAACCAAGCATCCATAATAGATGCACACATCAAGTAGGAAAAGGAGGAAAAAGAAGAGTTCACGATGAATATATGTTTTACAGGAAGGGCTAAGCATGTGTAGATCACATGGAAGGTCTACACACTGAGTGCCTATATAAAGGACTAGGAGTAGAACTTAGAAGAATTCTTTTACACCATATAGACAAAGGCTTGTGATCAAGGAATAACACTATATGGAGGAGTTACAAAGGCTAAAGAAAGGTTTGAGGCCTTCAAAAATGAGTTAGACAAAATTGATGTGATCACACTTAAAACTGACTCCACAAACATAAACAATGACATGGAGGAAATAAATCTTTTTATTAAGGGATTTTAGGACTTCAATGCCAAGATAAGGGAGACCATGCCCAATTTCTATACACCTAAGGCTTTGGTACCCTAGTCTAAGGGTAGACTAATAATTTTGTATGGGGTAATGTTGGGCCCCTATTTCAAATAAGTGTATAACCATACCAACTCGATAAACATCTTGGTGTGAGGCAATCACTTGGAATGATTACTATTTTAGTATTTTTTATGCTATCTAGAGGAATTGATGCACATTTTACATCAATTGACATGTAGTTAATTGGTGACTAGAGTTTTAGGGCATCTTCAAGAGTGGATACACATGGAAACCATAGTACAAAGGATGAAAGGTGATGGATTTGGTATAATGATCAACAAAGGCTCTAACTCAACACTCGTAATGTGCTCTTTACCCTAGAAAAGAGATCCTCCTATGTGCTATAAAATTGATATTGAACCAATAAGAATAGAGATGAAAATGGATGTTGATAATCCTTGGAGAAATTATTTTTCATATTTTAACCACCATTAGAACTTAGGTTTAGCTTGGATGTATTTCATGATTTGTTTGTATACACCCATGCTTGCCTATGAGCCTTTGGGATATTAAGCATTTTAAATTATGCATGCACTCTATTTTATAAGATATGAACTCTATTTTGTATGTAAAATTTGATTAATGAATAGGAATGGTTGAATTAATACATGGTGTTCTTGGTTTGATTGTCTTTCTCTTTATTATTAAAATGCATAATTAATGTAATAGTTATAATGGGATAATTTAAATATATGAATGTTTTGTTTAAACAAAGTTTTGATCTAAGTCATTAATGACATCTCTATGTAAAACATGATTTCAAAATATTCTATTGAAATATACAAAGTGTAAATAGAGTCATGCACCCAAGATTTGATACCCTTTCAAAGGAGCACTAGACAAAGCATGAGCACTTGATCTAAAACATTACCATGACCCTTCAAATCTTATGAATGATGATAAGCTTAGTGACACAAAGGCTTATGCCCTAGATATTATAGAACCAACCTGATATAATCTTGGACCCTATGATCAAAATTAAGTTCCCCAAATAGGCTTGTGTTTATAAACCATCAAACTTAGCATAGAAAAGGCTTGTACCAATGAATCTACCAAAAGCCTTTCCTAAATGACCAATTCCAATAAGTGAAAACTTGCACCATGGCAAAAATAGCCTAATGTGGGACCCATTTCTTTCTCTACTACACTTTGGGTGATTGTATAAGGTTTGCACCTTATATGAATTGATGCCAATGTAGTCGAGTGATAAATGTTGAGCATTATGGGAATATATTATGTTTTCACCTAGTTTTAATGAGTTTAAAACTAACTTAGACAACCTAATAAGTACCCATTTATCCACCTTTTATATAATAAAGAGGTATCCAAAGACCACCATGAGTGGATAAATAACCCCTCTATTAACTTATCCAGTGACTGTAGAGCCCATAAGCACACCTCAAGCTCCATATGTAAGTACCATCCCACTACCTTCTTTCCCAATTTCTAGTATATCTGCTTCTAGTTCTATATTTTTTTCTCCCACTATTGCCTCCTCATTGCCTTCAATATCACCAACCACTACAACCACCAATACTAAACCTTTAGTTGACACTAGCATGAGCCAAACTAATACTTCCTTTAGATTCACCTTCCCCCATTTCATTTTTCATGCCACTACAAATATTACTTCTTCCCAAGCAACCACAATAAGTATCTCACTTGCTATTGATTCCCTTATACCTTCAAGGTTATTAAGGCCCATTTAAAAGTTTTTCACCTTTGAAAATCCACTCAATATTAATATAGTTGTAAAGGTGAGCATGCCTCCAAAATTACCTTCATTTGTACTAAATATGGGCCCTACAAAAACTCTATTTGGCACAATTAGGAAGATAGACCTAGAAAACTTGATTCACTTTTCTAATATAGATTTATCCTCTACCTCAACTAAAACACCTCCATTTTATCCACCTCCCATAAATCTAACACTTACTTCTTCCCCAAATTAGGTCAAAGATATTATATAGGTAGCAAGATTGGAGAGGCCTTAGGTAGTCCTCTGTATACCACAAATTGGGATGATATCTGATGTTGATATAGGCATAATGAAGAGATTGGTGAGGAAGCAAGATGAGTAGCCATAGTCTAGCTCAATGGTAGCCCTTAAAAGTGAATATTCCCTCTTCACATTAATAAGAAAGAGGAAGGTTAGCCCTAATGAAGTGGAAGAGCATGTAGAGGACCTTGTGTCCATGATCTAAGCCTAGGTAGAATCCATAGTGGCCCTAATGAAATAAATGTAGAAAGAGATGAAGAAACTAAAGGAATATGCATTATTCATGATTCTATAAAATACTAAAATCTAGGCCATTGATCTAGTCATCAATGTCTTTAATTTGTATAAATTCATGAAGAGGAGATAGGAAGATGGGACTCTACAATATAGTGTGATCATTAAATTTGACCAAAATCTTGCACTCTATGATGCCAAGTTGGTAAACCTAGATAGATTTAAAATAAGAAACAAGTTCGTAGACCTTAAGGTGTTTCCATTTGAGGATATCATCCCAACATAGACCATCTTGATGAATAGGAGAAGATACTAAAAAGATGGCTAAATCAAGTCAGGGATGAAATTGCATCCTTAGAAAAGATAGAATTCAAGATTGCCCTCTTATTAAAAGATGTTATGGTCAGTAGGGTGACCAAACCTGATGGCACATTCATGGATGACCAAGAATTTAGGGCTCAGATAAAGATATTTATTATATAGTTCTATCAAGACATAGCTAGTGCTAAGACCTCCACTAAGATAATGAATATTCTAGCTTTTTCCAACCAAAGGATAGAGAGAGTAGAGGCCATTAAATAAGCACTAAAGTTGGTACTTTTATAATATGGAAGGCTCATTCAAGAAACACATAATTTATTTTGGCTTATGATCCTAGAATTCAACCAAACTGACTAAGATTATCTAGCATGTGTAGAAGTTTGGACAAAGGAAGAGGCAAATAATAAATAATGGTAGAAATAGAAAACATCTCAAAAGCCTCCTCCGAGACCATGAAGAATATTTGACCTTATTTTTTAAATTTAAAATTAGAATATTTCATTATAATATGTGGAATTTTGGCCACTTAGTGGTATTTGGGCATCTTTCATAGGCCCACTTGAACTTGTATAGGCATTTTTAGGATTATATATAGGGGTCTTCCCCCTCATTGTAAAGGAGGAATAGTTGTTATAGAACTAATACAATAGAGTTAAGATTTTGAATGATTGTCTATATGTTTTATAGTTTTTGCTTCTCATGCTTTTAGATAACTAATGGTTTCTTTTATGCTAACTAATCGGGCAATAATATCATTGTATACATTTATTGGTTTGATTTTAACACTACACTAATAAATATTCAAGTATATGTGCTCTATTTTCATCTTATTTATAGTTTAATGTGCTTATGCAATTTAATGTGAGTAACTTTTATGCAACATATGATTTTAAATATATGCATTTATTTTCCTTTGGAGCTTTAACTGTGTTCATTTGGATTTGAGTCTTATGCTAGGTTTGGTGAATGTTATTTTTACATGTTTTTGTTATAAAATTTATAAGAATTGATACCTTTAACCCTCTGAAGCAAACTCTCTTTCCTGCCTTGCCCTACTTACCTTTAGATCTACTTCAAGACTCACTTTAGTTTAGCTTATTTTGTAAATATTCTTGGTTTTTTTGTTCTTGGGAAATAATTGGGAAGTTTAGAATAATTTCACAAATATTAGCAAGAAATAACATGTTACTATGTAATATCTACTATCCCTATAGTAGGGTTTGCTTATAGACTTACTAGTGGTGGCCATATCTCTATTTTTTTGCTATTTCCAATAGTAGTTGTGTAAACAACTCAAGCCTTGAGTGTTCCAGGACTTAAAACTAAGTTCATTAATTTCTCTCCATTCCCTAATGACATAGGGAGCACATTAAGTGCATCAATAGGATGGTACACATTAGAATATTAAGGTATCGAGGGAATAAAAAAGGAGCCATACATGGATTCTAATGTCTAATAGTAACCAAAAACATTTCAAATTTTATATTTATACAAAATGTGTTACTAAGGACATTTAATAATTTTTCATTATTAATTTCAGTATTATATTTTATTTCACAATAATTTTAACCCTTTCATTACATGATAGTGAAATATATTACATATTCTAGGCATCTAACATGTGAATATAACAACCATAGTTTTAATTAGAAAAAATAAACTATGTACATCCATTATCACCACAAGGTAAGAATAAACCCTAAGGGAAATCTAAGTATATTTGTGTTCAATTGAATGATTGGGTTCACTAATATGTTTTATCCTATTTTGGTTTTATATATCTAAAATATTAAAAACCTTAAAAAAATTAGATAATATAAGATACATCTAAATTACATAGATCTCAAAGAAAAAAATATATTGAGATTTATTAATTACACTTAATATTTATAAAAATTATAAATAGGATAGAGTACTTACATATTTTTAATTATGTTCTAGTCTCGATCTATGTAGAGTCATAAAAATTCCCTAAAATGGATTTGTGGCTACTCAGATAAGGGGAATGAACATCATAATCTACTTGGATGGATATGGTAATGCTTAGACACCTACTACTCTTGAATATGTTTGATTCTTGTCATAAATATCCTATTTTTATTACCAGACTATTTAATAAAATTAATTTTCCTTGCCTATTAATATTTTCTTATGCAATTTTAGAGGCTCAATATTGCACATAGATTTAGATTTGTATTCCCTCACCTTGAAACCCAATCTCTATTTTTGAAAAATATTTTGCCTATAAAAATGGGTTAAACAAGAAAATTTTGAAAACCTCAACCACATTACACCATATGGTTAAGTGTTTCCTATGATCTGATACTTTGAAGAGGGGTCCAACTACATGTACTTCTCCCACTTATGTGTATGTTTTCTCAATATTGATCCATTAGTATGTATGCCACTTATGTAGCTTTAAACACTTTAAAATATGTAATTTTGACCTTATTTTAGTTGTTCAGACTTGGACTAGTGATTTTTCCCTTGAATTTTTTTAATTTATGTGTTTTATTTAAATGCTTTAAGGATGTGTGGATGTATTCCTCAATTTTTAAATGATTTACGAAGTGATACTCAAGTGAGTGCTAGATAGGAGTTTGATTAGGTTTGATGTGTTTATATAGATGACTCTTCAAGTAATATCCCTTCATAACTAACATACAAAATGTGGGGGATAACCCAAGGTAAGGGTTTTAATTTTTAAAATAGTCATTTTGTTAATATGGGAAACCTCGAATAAATGTAGGTGATACTAAAAAACAATTTATGTAATGAGCTAGGATTGAGCTATAACTTATCCTATCTAAGAGATTTAGACTCAAAGAAGGTAAATCAAATATATTCCATTGATACTTAATTTATCAAGATATGACCAAATGGCTCTACTAAACTTATAAAGAGGAGTATTTATAACACAACAAAAATAAAGAGTGTTTCAAAGCTCTAGGTAATTGATTTAATGAAATAATTCTAACTAAGTATTTTTATATTGGAATTAATCTAGTCTAGTATTGCTAATATAGAAACACAAATAAGTGGGATAGTTAAAAACAAACTAAAAATGGTAAGGTAAAATGGTAGGAAAATGATGGCTTAGTCCACCTAAGGTGGGAAATGGAAAGTATAAAAAACCCTATAGCCATACTAAGTATAAGAGTAGAGGATATTAAAACAAGGGGTTATATATTCATTCAAGCTATTAATTATGTAACTTATATCTATCAAACGAAAGATATAGGGTTAGAATATATGTACCTTGAAAAAAAAATGAAGAGCCTTAGTCTCCCCCTTAGACAATGGTTATTTATAAAATCTTATTATATTTTTAAGGATAAAAAATTTTGAATCAAGTTTTAGGCTAAAATGACTCTTCCTATTACATCCAAAACTTCACAAGACAAGATTTTTCCCTCCAAGACAAGATCTAAGCAATGACATCTCCAAATGTAGAATTGTAAGCAATGATAATATAAAAATTAATGTTCCTCTCTATTAGATTAAAATTGGGACTTGTATTTATAGTAGTGATTGATCTTATCCCTTTTTAAATTTTTAGCTAACACATTTGGCCAACCTCAATGTAGTCAAAAATATGGTCATTTAACCTTGAACTAGGTCAGCCAAAACTAATTTAGTTGTGAAGCTTCTATCATAACTTTAAAACTATATCAATTTTGTGCCAAATTAGTGTTATAATATTATTATAAATACCTTAATTTTATGAATAAGGTATATTACCTATGCATTTGGTTATAGTGGTTTTACCCACTTGAGTAAATAGGTTAATTTGATAGGCCTAACTATTTTATGCTACTCAATGATTATTGTTTCACCCACCTCTTAGATTTTTGGGTGGCTCTTTTATGACTATTTAATAGGATACTCATGTATTTTTCAATACACTAGTTAATATAGTTCTTCATCTCTTTTGCCAAATCTAACATGGTCTCAGATCTTGTAGTGTAGGAAGCTTGGGAGGGAGTGTGTGGAGCCAAAGATGATATACTTATTAGGGAGGATCATGAATTGACTGCTGGAGAGCTATGAGAGGAAGAAAATAAATTTTAGTTTTTTATGACCATCTGTAAAACCAAAGAAACATATAAAAGAATGAGAAGGTCTATTAAGACCAAGACAGATAGAGAGGAAGTCAAAGGAGAGGCTCTAAGGCCTATTTTTATTTTTTCCCTGTCCCCACATGTTGTATGGAAAAATAAAGTGCCCTAGGAGAATATATAAATTTATTTATTGACTATTTATCTAGTTTATTGTTACTATAATTTTTATTATTTAGGAGAAACTTCTTGGATCTGATGACATTCAATCTGGTTGAAAAGTGCATTCAGAATCAGTGTTGAAATTTTTGTAGGTAGGCCATTTCTCTGTAAATACATAAGTGTTTTTCTAATGGTGGATTTATTTCATGCAAGTATTTATCATATGTTTTAATCTAGATAATCAAAAATAAGGTGTATTTCATTTAAATTAAAAATTGGAAAATTGATTTTCTCATAAATATTTACCTAGAGGAAAAAAATTAATTATGTTGGGAGTAAATCATAAACCCAATTTGCTTGAAAATTTCAGCATTTTTTTGTTTTTTATTTAGATGTTTATTGAGAAGGAATTTTTGAAATTGGAATTGTTGATCTCTTGACTTAATTGGTTTTTTATATTTATTAGTTTTTTTAAAGATGAAAAGTTTAAAATTTCCCAAATGGTGTTGAGTTTTTTGATGAAAATTGTAGGAATAGTCCATATTGTGATTTGAATACATGGATAGGATTATTTTTTTTATAAATTCATTATAGTTTCTCTAGTACATCCCTTTTTTAGAAAAACTAGGTCAGAATGGCTAGTTTACAACACCTCTTGTTGCTAGATTCACAAAAAATGACAGAGAAGAATTTTAGTTTATAGATTCACAAGGTTTGATGATATGTGAATATCAGAATCTTGATCAAATAGTAATCTATAAAGATCAAAATCCTACCACTAATATTGATGACTATGATAAAGTCATCAAGAGGCTCTTATTTTGTTAAAACTTTCAATAATAGAGAATCTAATCTTAGAGGTCATAAATACAAGTGATGCATCAATTCTATGAAATAATATTACTTCTAAATACTAGGATTTTGAAGATGGTAAGATATTGTATTTGAATAATTTGATTTTTTCCATTAATATTTAGGTAGGTAGCTTTGTTTCTAATTTTTTGTTGTGGATAAAGGACATCAATGATTAGTTGAAGACTATCTAAAACCCTGTTAATGAGTAAGATTTGATTTATCTAATTATGAAAAATATTCCACCTATATTTAAGTCATTTTTAGAGTCATTGCACATGATTTTTGAGATGTATACTTTTAACTTTGAAAAATTTTCCACATTGCTATTACAAAAGGAGAGACAACATAAGTAGGCAGTTTTATCTACATATACTTCTATAGAGAGTGCATTATTCATGAAGGGAAAGGGTAAGTAGTTTGGTAAAGCTAACAGTTCTTCTACAAAACCATCATAATTAATTAGTTACAATAATATATCTAAGTGGAAATGTTTTTATTGTAACCTGGTCACCCTAAGAAAGATTGCAAGAAAAGACAATAGGATATGGCTAACCCCAGAAAGGAAGTTTATCATGCGAATATAACTGAAGGTGAAAGAGAGGAAACATCCCCTAATTTTACATTCATGACCTCCAATGGTAATTATATAGTATATCAAGCTTGATACTATGATTTAGGGGCATATTACCATTATACATGCCATAAGGAATTGTATGCAGATTTTATTAAAAATAATAGTAGTAATGAATCTATATCTTTGGAATATGGTAGAACTTACTTTTTGAAAGGGCATGATAATGTTTAGATCATTTTTAATGGTACTATCTAGTATACATTTTATAATGTTAGGTATGTTATTGAAATGAATAAAAATATTCTTTTAATTAGTGAAATTACTACAAAATTTGATTTTATTTTTAAGTTTCAAGGACAACAATGTTTAGTCACTACCAAAGATAGCAATATTATTTTAGTTGGGATTGGTGAGAAAGGCTTGTATAATCTCATAGATCCACAAATGGAAAATGAAAGTGCACTTGAAGTGGTTGATAGCACAAGTTCACTATGTCATGAAAGGTATGAGCATTTGAATTTCTATTATTTGAATGCATTGAGCAAGACTAATATGGTTAATGGGATTCCTTATATTCAAGATAGTCATCATGTATGTATTGGATGTTAGTTGGGGATGCAAGTTAGACATTCATTTGATGTTAGTAAATATTAGAGAGCTAAGGGAGTATTGGATTCGATTTATATATATTTACATGGTCTAATGTAAACACCTACTCCTACTCAAGCCCATTATTTTATGTTATCGATCAATGATTTCTCTAGGAAAAAATGGGTATACTTTCTAGTGAATAAATTTGATTTATTCTCTAACTTCACATATTGGAAAGCTATGGTTAAAAAATAGGTGGGATGACCAGTGAAATTTCTTTGATGAATAATGGAGGTGAGTTTACCTCAAAATAATTCAAGGATTTTTGTGCCACTAAAGGCATATACATACATTATACCAACCCTTACACTCTATATCAAAATAGAGTTGTGGAAAGGAGGAATAAGGCAATGATGGGCATGACATGCTATATGGTTCAAAGTAGAAATGTCTCATATAAGTATTGGGCAGAAGTAGTGAATATAATAATATACATATTCAATATAATTCTTATAAAATCATTGAAGAATATGATTCCATAAGAGGTTTGGTCAAGTCAAACTCCATATGTAAGTGGTTTTAGAATATTTGGTTGTGTAGCTTTTGTAGTTATTCCTAGTCAAAAGAGAAGTAACATGGATATGAAGAGCATGTCATATATGTTTGTTAGATATAGTGAGTATTCCAAGGCATATATATGACTTGATGTTTCCACTAAAATAGTTAAGGTAAATAGAGATGTCATAGTAAATGAATAGATGCCATACTTCACAACAACTAGTATAGTTTTAAATATTGAGTCATTTTTTTCCTTCAAATGATTATATTATAATTTGTGATGTGAAAGTTGAGAAGGATTCCAGTTCATCAATGGAATCACATTCTAGGGAAGGAATTATTGTAGGTCATTATGAGGTTCCAGAAGAACAACCAAATAAGCCAAAGTGGTATTCTACCATAATGGATGCACTAAAGGAGGGAGACTTGCCACAAGGTGTAGAAGGAAGAATATTGAGATTAGGAAAGTAGTTTGGTAATAGAGGTGAGCATGTTAATCTTAATTTAACAACTATAGTTTAATAGGTATTTGAGCCTAATTATTTTTTAGAGGCTAAAGGGAAGCCTGAGTGGATATCATTCATGCAATTATAATGGGATTTATTAATGCAAAATAAGACTTGAGAGCTAATAGATATTCCATCAAGAAATAAATCCATTAGTTGTAAATGAATTTATAAGGTAAAGTGTAAGGCAAATGGTTCTTTGGAAAAATATAAAGCCACAATTGTTGCAAAAGGTTATGCATAAGAGGAAGGGGTTGATTATGAAGAGACTTTTTCTCCTACTACTAAGATTGTATTTTTTCATTTGATTGTTGCTATTGTTTCTTAGTTTGGATGGAAAGTGCACCAAATGGATGTCAAGAGTGTATTCTTGAATGGTGATCTATAGAAGGAGGTCTACTTGTCACAGCCATAGGGGTTTTAGGTACTTGGTAAGGAAAATTTTGTCTACATGTTAATTAAGTCCTTGTATGGGCTTAATCAGGATTCTCAAGCTTGGTATATGAAAATAGATTATTACCTTAGAAATTTTATTTTCAAAAGGTGTAATTTTAAACCAGCTCTTTATGTAAAGGTTTCTAGTGATGATATATTGATTCTTATTGTATATGTTGATGATATAGCTATCACTATGAGTAGTTATAGTCTCATTTAGTAGATGAAAGATTATATTTTTTGTAATTTTGACATGATAGACTTAGGATTACTAAAATACTATTTAGTTGTAGATTTTTGGCAAGGTAATTGTGATATATTAATGTCATAAAATAAGTATGCCAAATCATTACTTTAAAGGTTTAGAATGATGGATTTTAATCCAACTCACAAACCTATAGAATTTAGAGTTAAATTTTAATTAGAAACTACTTCACCACCAATGAATAAAATAGTGCATTGATAGTGAGTAAGTAGTCTCATATATATTACTACCAATAGATTAGATATTTGTTTTACAATAAGTTTTCTATCTTTATTCATGTATAAAGCATAGGAAGTACATTGGTTATCTTTAAAATGGGTATTAATATATTTTAAAGGTATTCTTGCCTTTGGCATACTATTTAATAAGTCTATAAATTTTAAGCCTTTAGGATATTTTGACTTTGATTGGGTAGGATTAGTAGATTCAATAAAATATACAATAGGCTATATATTCACTCTTGGTTCAAGAGTTTTCTCATGGTAGATTAAACATAAAACTATAGTGGAATTATCTTCAATAGAAGTAAAGTATAAAGTTGTGGTCAATGCAGGTTATGAAACTATGTGGATAAATAAAATCTTGGAGGATCTTTAGTTTGAGTCATCAAAGTCTACTCCAGTTTTATGTGAAAATTAGTCTTCTAAATATGGTGAAGAATATAGTATTCCATGTCAATACCAAATGCATTGATTTTCACCATCATTACATCTAATAATTGGTAATAAATGAAGATATTAGTCTCTTCTACTACCCCATTATAGAGCAACCAACTTATATAATGACCAAACCACTTGGTTTAGATAAGTTTATAAATTTAGGGATAAACTTGGTCTTGTTTCTAGTTTAGTCATTAAGGGAGGGTGTTAGCATATTATTTTAAATACCTTATGTTTATGAATAATGTATATTACCTATGCATTTGGTTATACTAGTTTTAACCACTTGGGTAAAAAGGTTAGTTGGTTTGATGGGCCTAGCTATTTAATGCTACCTACTGATTGTTGTTTCACCCACATCATATATTATTGAGTGGCTCTTTTAATCCTATTTAATAGTATACTCATATATTATTAAGTGTATTATTTAATTAATTTCTTCATCTCTCTTTATAAATCTAATAATTAGTTTGAAATTTGAGGGGAATGAATAACTAATACATCGATCTAAGCTAATATAGTCATAAAATTTGGGTCTCGGTATAGCTAAGAGATATAATGAGGAAGATTAATTAGGGGATCAAGTATGAGGGAAGTGTATTGGGTATGGTCATGATTGATTAAATAATAATATCTCTTGTGAATTACCAATGATCTATACCAACTTTCTTGGTGCCTCCTTTAAGGCATGCACTCAGACATATTAAAACTTGATAGGTTCATGTAAGATAAAAATCATCAATAAATGATGAAGTTTAAGAAAAATATTGTGTATACATATTCCCCACTTGAATCTCATCATGTTTCACTAGGGTGTAATATGGGATGGTGCTTCGAGAAATAAAATAACAACATACTAACTAACTTAACAAATTACATAAGAAATCAAAAAATAAATGAAGATAAATAATTTGTAAATGCATACCTTCACTTACCTTATTATTTTTGAAGATAATTAATTTATGAATAAAATGAAGAGAGGCATCCATTGTGAAAAAAAGATATTGACCGAAAAATAAGACAAAAGTTTATTTGAAAAAAATAGTGTTGTCACTAAAAATTATCTACTTGTCTGATTCTAAAGTTTTTTCATTTTTTGAAAAGAACTTATGGAAACAAAGTTATAAGCAAAACATAAAATTTCTTAGTAAATAATTAGAGATTCAAAATTTTACTATAAAATGGGTGAGTTGCTATTCATTTGCATATTTACTATTTTTGGAAACCAAATCTCTATGTATCCAAATTTATCAAAGAGAGAGACAATGGCTTTAGCTCAAGGAGGTTAATACATAGGATGATGGATCACAATGAAAACTAGTGTATTCTAGGTACAAGGTATATTTATTATTAATTTTTAGCATTTTTGAAAAATGGATTAGATTAGAAAATAGAAACTGAGGTAAATCCATGCAATGTAAATTTCCCCATAAAATGTGGTAATAGAGTAAAGATTAAAATGGGAAATGAATAGGAGACCAAATGTCAATAAATAGGTAAAGGTTATTTATTATAGACTAATGAAAAATCACCATATAAATAAGATGGTATTGACCAAGCTAATGTAGTTTAAAATAATAATTTTTTTATCTGGTTGATGGTATATGTAGTGGTTTATATATTTTTATAAAAATTAGTTGATGTATTGTGAAATTGATGCAACCAATATAGTTGTAAACCTAGTCAATAATGTGGTAGATGGTCAACAACATATAATGATTGAGACTAGATAGATGGCCAGTATAGTACATAAAGGCTAATAGAGTAAAAATTCTAATAAGGATGATGTAATCAAGTACATGGTTGATAAAATTGAGTTTATTATATGGTTGATGTAGTTATGTACATGGCCAATATAGTTATAAATATAGAACAAGGCCGAAAGAGTATTTTACATGGCTGATGAAGTAGTTATTTTGATAATTTGTTTATTTTTATGTTTTCAAATATAATTTATGGAAATTTTATGGTATATTTCTAATTATTACTCTATTGTTTTGCATTATTTAGAGGTGACAAAGAATTTGGAGACTATTAGATACACTATGGCTACCATACCTACTAGTAAGATTTTTTGATGTAGCTCAAGATCATCTTAATGCACTTGGATTTGGTGGGATCATGGAGATGCAATGGATCCTAATAAGCATATATTTAGTCACCGTGTTACTAAGGACATGGGAGAGACTAACTAATACATTTATATGGGTGGTAGATGGGAATACCATTGAGGTGGATATCACCCTAGATGATATTCATGCATTATTAAGATTGTCAATTACTAGCACAATACTAAAGTGAAATACCCAAATTCAATGGATGATAGGAGATCCTTAGTTTTTAAGGTCTTAAGCTCAGAGAGTTATGACTATCCTAGGTTGGTGGTGTAGCTATTTGATGTGTATGTTTCAACCATTTTAGATAACTAGAAAGACACTATTGGACTTATGATATCTTGAATGATTTGTCACAAGTTAGATGGGAAGGTCCCATTGTATATTATATATTTGTGTTGGGTGATGTTGTATCATGAAACATTATATGATTTAGCATCTAGTATTTGGGTGAAGTTACTACATGATTTATATAGCATTTTATCTAGGGGCTATTAAATAATGGGGCCCATTATGCTTATTTTAAGTTGGATTTATGAGTGATTTACTATGTATAGGGTGACAAGGTTACCTCATGTTATGGATAATTCCTTCCCATTCATGCATAGGTGGGCACATGATCATATGGTGTGGATTGTAACACATGTCTCAATGTTGTAGACTATTACTTAAGGTCAGATTATTTGGTACCCATATTAAGGTATTATGGAGGTTTAGCCCTCATGGAAAAATTCTATAAAGGCACATGATCATCTTAGGATTATAGGACACTATTATTGGTGGGTGGATCCCACTAATTTCATCATGAACTATAAACTTTTATATTTACACACTGAATAACTCCTATAATGGTCCCTACATTTTGGGTTTGACATGTGAAAGAGTAGTTTGGTGTAGAAGGTGTGGGGGTAATAGTGGATGTTACCATTAAATAGCCTCATCAAGTGAGGGATATTATATAGTGATAGTAGTGAAATCAAGGATAATTATTTATTTTTACACATCATTAGATATTATATCCTCCACCACATCCATGGAGACAAAGATGGGCTCTAGTATGACCATTAATATATCCACAGGAAGATCCAATAGTGCATCCTATATTGAGTTGGTATCTTGTGTGGTGTATATGTATTATATCATGACATATTCATGTGATTCATCCTAATTATTATATAGGTTTTTCACCACCATGAATCCATGGTGCATAAGAGGTGCTCAGTCACCAAGTAGATAAAGCTACTATTAGTGACTAAGATGTGTTATATACTGATTATTTTAATATTATATAGATAGATAGATATGTATGCTATATGTATGTATGATTTTTGAAATATATATGAGATCTAATGTGATTTTGGTTTGTGTTTTATAGATGATATGACATAAGAGGCCTAACTAAGGACCTTGGTGGAGATGGTCCACCATGACATTTTAGATGATGTGCTACCACAACATGATACTACATAATTGATCGATACATTTGTGACTTTAATCTAGGATTATGCTAAGTGGTTTAGGTTTGTTATGGAGGTTGCCTAATATTGCATGGTGGAGCCTGATCTTATTATAATGCCTAGTTCCCAATAGGGGTGTGTGGGAGGGAATGTCCCCCGCATTAAGGTTGCCATGGGTTATTGACATTTTTGAGCCCCCCTTGTGGGGGTTTGGGGACAGTGCCCCTGAAGCAAAATTTTATGAAAAATGCATTGTAAAATATTGTAATTTTTAAATAAATCTAGACCATTCACTATTAGGTCACATATATAATGGTATAAATTATGTTGGTTCATTTTTGCCTTGATATGTAACTCTCCTTTGATATGAGTAAATTTTAATCATGGTGGCACATGATGCATGAATGAAGAGGAGATTAAAGTGGATGTATTAAAGGTTTATCCCTTCATTTTTTGGAATGAATAAGAGAAGAACTGGTTATTTCTATGTGAATGTAGCTCATTTTAGGTGAACCATGTTAAATATATGTTTTTATTATGCTATGTTTTATGCATTTTATTTCTCTCTTTATTTCATTAATATTTCTATGTGTTATATATTCATAATACCTAAGATATATGTATATTATTAGCTAGAGCTCAAGATAAAGTGCCAATAGGAGTTGGTCAATAGGAGAAAAAGGTGTTGTTATATACCTAGGGATATGATATATTAATGTATATGGGTTGATGGAGATGCTAACATGTGGCACACATCCCCTTAATTAGTTATGTGGGTAAAATATATTAGGATAATGGAGTAACTTATGGAATTAGTGCATTGGGTAATGGTCAGCCTACATTTGGGATTAGGAGGTTACCCATCCATTTGTTAGATATATGTCTATATAAAGGAGATTATTATCATGGTAAAGATATCAAGTAATCATTGAGTCTTATATTGTAAGAGGATATTGGAGGTTGTCCCCTCGAAGAGACATTGTGGAGTTATTCCTTCCTAAAGGAGTATTATATGGTGTTTCCCTACCTTAAGGGTATTTCTATATATATTAAATATTTGAATCATATCAAGTGGTATCAGAGCTTTGATTTGGGCAATTTGCGTGGAGTGAAACCCTAGTTTTTTTAAATCATCAATACCTTTTGATTGGTTTTTAATTTTTCCACAATTTTTTGACTAGATATGGATAATATTTTAGATAAGTCACAGTAAAAAAATCAAGATTTTTTTATTGGTTTTGAGGGAGTTATTACTATTTTAGGTTTTTTACTAGTTTCACATTATCTTATGAAATATAGTAAGTTTTATTCAAAAAATTTCCTAGAGATGTAATAAGATATAATAGAAGTACAGTAAAAAGTTTAGAATTTTTGGAGTTATTTTGAGTAAATTGTTGTGATTTTATGTTTTTTCATATATTCAATCTACAGGTCAAAATTTGTGACTTGTTTTCACAAAATTTTTAGTGAGGTTCCAATATCATAAGAGGAAGCTAAAGTAAAAATTTTGGACGTTTTGGATCAGTTTTGTATGATTTATTGACATTTTAGGGTTTCATGAACCCTGACTTTTTTTTGTGGATCATGAAGTTGAAAAAAAATTAGGGGAAGATGATGTTGATGATAGATAATGGTAGATCATTTTAAAGGAGAATAATATTAAAAAAAAATTATGGAAAATAGAATTATCTCTTTCTTTGTCTGGGCCTGCACAACATTGGTGGTTTAATCAATTGAGCTTTGTGTAAAAGTATTCTTCATGGGAAGCAATGGAACAAATCTTCCTAGATTGATGGGATATAAAAGAAAAATAGGATGTAGAAGAGGAAAAAAATAATGATGATAAATAAGAAGAAGAAGAAGAAGAAGAAGAAGAGAAGCATTCAAATAATTTGGCTCCAAATAAATCTGAGTCAATTTTTCAATTTCATGGATGCATTCAAAAGAAGAAGGTGGTTGTGTCCATAAACCTTGGCAACATAAATGTAAGTATAAATTCATAAACCTTCCGAGTATAAATTCATTAACATGAATGTGGCCAAACATCTACATGTTCAAATAAATAATATTAAGGAGGTTCAAGTAGATGGTAATAATATTTCAATGTTTGAAGATTTGAATCTCATTATGAAAAAATATGTTTTGCATTCAAATTTTTATGCTTTGGATATGGATGATGTGGATATAGTTATTGGATATCCATGGTTTGAGACTTTGGGAAATATGAATATTAATATTCAGAAAAAGATCATGAAGTTTTGGTATAGGAAAAATAAGATCACTTTACAATATATCATAGTGAAAAAGGCACCAATAATAATCCAGGTAGAACATGAGGATGAGAATGAAATAGGTGATGAAGAGCATGATGAAGATTCAGATGATATAGATAAAAACACACTAAAACTAGAAATGAACACTTCATTATTAAAGAGACAAAGAAGGAAAAGGTGGAAGAAGTAGAAGTAAAGGTGGAAAAGGTTAAAATATTGGAGAAAGTTGAGGTATATAGACACCCACATCATCATGAGAGGAAATAATCATAGAACTAGGTGAGGAAGTATCATAATAAAAATCATTTTGTCTATACAGGAAATAAAATTTCCAATCATTATGGATATGCATGGAATCCAAATAAAAAATACTATGGCATATGAAATGAATTGGGAAATCACTATGATTATGCATGGAATAATACCTACTATGGTCATGGTTGGAATTAGAGTAGCACAGTAGAATATTGTAAATGGAATAAAAAGAGGAATAATTATGCATGGACACTAAAGCAGTATAATTATGATCATGAATGAAATCAGAGGAGCACAATGGAATTTGGAAACAAGCTTGGAGAGCTATCACCTACCAAGATCACATATGGATGGCTAGATGATCAATATTGGAGATAAGTGTGCAATTATTTGAAGCACAATCATTATTTGGTTTCTTCCTATGTTTTGAGGATGAAACATGTCAAGGAGGGATGTAATGCTATGTACCTAGGGATATGATATATTAATGTATATGGGTTGATGGAGATCTCAACATGTGGCACACATCCCCTTAGTTAGTTATATGGATACAATATATTAGGATAATGGAGTAACTTATGGAATTAGTGCATTGGGTAATGGTCAGCCTAAATTTGGGATTAGGAGGTTACCCATCCATTGCTTAGATAGATGTCTATATAAAGGTGATGATTATCATGGCAAATATATCAAGTAAGTATTGAATCTTCTATTGTAATGTCCCCTCAAAAAGACATTTTGGAGTTATTCCTTCCTAAAGGAGTATTATATGGTGTTTCCCTACCTTAAGGGTATTTTTTAATATATTTAATATTTTAATCATATCAAGATCATATCAAGTGGTATCAGAGCTTTGATTTGGGTAATTTGTGTGGAGTGAAACCCTAGTTGTTTTTAATCATAAATATATTTTGATTGGTTTTTAACTTTTCCACAATTTTTTTACTAGGTATGGAGAACATTTTAAATAAGTCACAATAAAAAAATCAAGATTTGTTTATTATTCTTGAGGGAGTTATTGCTATTTTATGGATTTTAATAATTTCACTATATCTTCCAAAATATAGGTAATTTTTATTCTAAAGTTTTACTAGAGATGTAAGAAGATATAATAGAAGCATATTAAAAAATTTAGAATTTTTGGAATTGTTTTGAGTGATTTGTTTTGATTTTATGGTTTTTCATATATTTAATCTACAGGTCAAAATTTGTGACATTTTTTCACAAAATTTTGACTAGAGTTCCAATATCATAAGAGGAAGCTACAATATAAATTTGGAACTTTTTGGATCAGTTTTATATGGGTTATTGACATTTTTAGGGTTTCATGAACCCTAATTTTTTTTTGTGGATCATGAAGTTGCAAAAACATTTAGGGGAATATGATGTTGATGCTAGAGAATGGTGGCTCATTTTTAATGAGAATAATACTAATTTTTTTTTATGAAAAATATAATTATCTCTTTATTTGTCTAGGCCTACACAACATTTGTGGTTTAATCAATTGAGCTTTACACAAAAATATTCTTCATGGGAAGTAATAGAACAAATATTCCTAGATCGATGGGATATAAAAGAAAAAGAGGATGTAGAAGAGGAAGAAAATAATGATGATAAAGATGAAGAAGAAGAAGAAGAAGAAGAAGAAGAAGAAGAAGGGTTCAAATAATTTGGCTCCAAAGAAATCTAAGTCAATTTTTCAATTTCATGGATTCATTCAAAAGAAGAGGGTGGTTGTGTCCATAAACCCTACCATCAAGTATAACTTCATTAAAATGAATGTGGCCAAGCATCTACATGTTAAAGAAAATAATATTAAGGAGGTTAAATTAGATGGTAATAATATTTCAATGTTTGAAGATTTGAAACTCATTATGGAAAAATATGTTTTGAATTCAAAATTTTATGCTTTGGATATGGATGATGTGGATATAGTTCTTGGATATCCATGGTTTGATACTTTGGGAACAATGAATATTAATATTTATAAAAAGTTCATGAAGTTTTGGTATAGGAAAAATAAGATCACTTTACAAAATATCATAGTGAAAAAGGCACCAATAATAATCTAGGTAGATCATGAGGATGAGATTGAAATAGGTGATGAAGAGCATGATGAAGATTTAGATGATATAGATAAAAACACACTACAAATAGAAATGAACACTTCATATACTAAAGAGAAAAATAAGGAAAAGCTGGAAGAAGTAGAAGCAAAGGTGGATAAGGTCAAAATATTGGAAAACATTGAGGTATATAAACACCCACATCATCATGAGAGGAAACAATCATAGAACTAGGTGAGGAAGTATCATAACAATAATCATTTTGTCTATACATGAAATAAAATTTCTAATCATTATGTATATGCATGGAATCCAAAGAAAAAATACTATAGCACATGGAATGAATGGGGAAATCACTATGATTATGCATGGAAGAATACCTACTATGGTCATGGTTGGAATTAGAGTAGCAAAATAGAATATGGTACATGGAATAAAAAGAGGAATAATTATGCATGGACACCAAAGCAATATAATTATGATCATGAACAATATTAAAGGAGAATAATGGAATTTAGAAACAATCTTGGAGAGCTATCAGCTGTCAAGATCCCATATGGATGACTAGATGATCAAGATTGGAGACAAGTGTTCAATGATTTGAAGCACACTCATTATTTGGTTTCTTCCTATGTTTTGGGGATGAAACATGTCAAGGAGGGAAGTAATGTTATGTACCTAGGGATATGATATATTAATGTATATGGGTTGATGGAGATGTCAACATGTGACACACATCCCCTTAGTTAGTTATATGGGTGTAATATATTAGGATAATGGAATATCTTGTGATATTAGTGCATTGGGTAATGGTCAGCCTAAATTTAGAATTAGGAGGTTACACATCCATTATTTAGGTAGATGTCTATATAAAGGAGATGATTATCATGGTAAAGATATCAAGTAAGCATTGAGTCTTCTATTATAAGAGGATATTGGAGGTTGTCCCCTCGAAGAGACATTGTGGAGTTATTCATTCCTAAAAGAGTATTATATGGTGTTGCCTTACCTTAAGGGTATTTCTACATATATTGAATATTTGAATCATATGAAGATCATATCAACTTGATATGATTCAAATATTAAATATATGAAGAAATACCCTTAAGGTAGGGCAACACCATATAATACTCCTTTAGGAAGGAATAACTCCCCAATGTCTCTTTGAGGGGACAACCTCCAATATCCTCATATAATAGAAGACTTAATGATTACTTGATATCTTTACCATTATAATCATCTCCTTTATATAGACGTGTATCTAACCAATAGATGGGTAACCTCCTAATACTAAATTTCGGCCAACCATTACCCAATGCACTAATTCCATAAGTTACTCCATTGTCCTAGTATATTATACCCATATAACTAACTAAGGGGATGTGTTCCATATGTCATCATCTCCATCAACCCATATACATTAATATATCATTTCACTATGTACATAGCAGGTGTGAAAGGCATTATCTTAGAAAAGAGTTTCTCATTTGATTACAACTATCAAAGTATGAATGTTATAGGCCTAGGAGGATAATCTACATTAATATTTATATGTTCTATGATTATAGATATATTTGTTATAGTAGATTATATAAAAAGGGTACTCTCATGCATCTATGTATTATGTACATGTCCTTTTGATGGATCATAACCTTAGAGTTATTTTTTTACTATGTATCATTGTGTATCATGATGGATATAAAACTTTTGAGTCATGTGTGTGCAATCATGCATGCATACATGTGTGTGTGTGTGTGTGTGTGTGTGTGTGTGTGTGTGTGTGTGTGTGTGTGTGTGTGTTTCATTATGACTCATGGATTGATGTATTTTATTTTGATCACATGTGATTATTATTTATTAAGATATGGGAAAATTTAAAATATATGTTTTATTATTTTATAGTAAATTTTATAAAATGCATGGTTAAAAGTAATGATAAACTTAAAATGACAAAAATTTATAAGTAGATATAAAGTTTTGAAAAAAAATCAATGAATGGTAAAAATGAATGTAAAATGCATCATAGAGAATTATATATATAAAAAATTGTCATAAAATGAAATCAAAATGATAAATTTTAATCAAATATGTAAACATAAACTAAAAATAATAAGCAATAAGCAATAAAAATAGGTAAAAAATTAAAATAGATAATTTAGATTTAATGCTTGTGCTAGTGTGTCATGGAAGAAAGAATTTCCATCAATTGACATGTGAATGATGGTGGTAATATGGAATGAAATGATTTTTATGAGTAAAACCTTTTCTTATCCAAGATATCACACTAAAACTTAAAAACAAGCTAAAAGACATTAAAATAAAAACTCTAAAGTCTAAGAGGAATGTGTGATCAAGGGTGTGATCAACTGGAGTGATATCTATTAAGGGGAATATGATATATAAATAGGAAATGAAAAAGAGGGAGTTAAGTGATACATAGGTGATATATAAATCCCTAAAAATGATGAGGCACATTAAACAAGTATGTTAGTGTTAGGAATTATTGACATCAAAGACCTAAGACACTCTAACTAGTGAACACAAAGCTTAGGATAATAAATGAAGTACATAGATCATCCCATTAAGGTTGTATGAATTAAAATTAAAATAGACCTAACTTCCCACAACATGTTACCCATTCCTTAGGACCCCTTGCAAATTAATCAATCTATTTTTAAGATTGGGCACTTTCATGAGAAAGTAGGTGGAATTGGATTATAAATCAAACCCTCTTATCCCAATCTACTAGCCTATCACACCCCAATGGACATTGTCTCTATTATGAGGCCAAATGTGGATTTTGAGATTTTAATTATAATATGATATTTTATAGTATAGCATGTATTTTAGTGTTATTTTAATTTTAAGACTGTAATTACCTTTTGAACATTACCTTTTGTTGTCTTTTATGATATGGATTTTATTTTTTTATGGATTTTTTTCCTTATCCATATAGATTCAAAATACCAAACATGATATATCTTACAATAGTCACTAGATAAGAGTATCAAGGTTCATGGCGTCAAAAATTTCCTAGACTTGTTCATTAGTAAGTGTGCAATCTCAAAGTTGACCTATGTATATTTTTAATGAAGGGAAGAAAAAAAGAAATATGAATATCATATTAGGACTATTAACGTAATGGGTGTTACAATTATGTGCATAATTAAAATTAAGCATAAATATTTAAGGTAATGTAATGAAAAATGGTCAAGGATATATTGAATATTTCCAAGTCACTTGGAGGCTAGACTATCTTACTAAAGAGATAGAAAAAGTACCTATGAAAGTAATGATCATCTCAAAAAGAGGGAAAATAAATAAATGAAATTTAATCTTGATAAAGAGGAACCAAATTTTTGTATTCAAGTTTTAATGTTTGAAAATGAATATAATAAGTATTAATGAAATAAGCCATTATATAAACATGATCTCATAGATGTAAATTGAATGTGAAAAAAGTAAAATGTTGAAAACTAAAACATGATATAAATTAGATATAAACCACAAGGCATCACAAATGATCAAAATTAAACTTAAATATCAAATCCAGTCATATGATAATATGTTAATTAATATAATATGCCACATAAATATTTTCTCACAAATAATGATATATATCCTAGCATACATCATTAATAACATATAATAAGTCCTATTATAACTAACATCTATATTTTATCATGATATCATATGTATTTTTTGAGATTCATACTATAAATTCATGATGCACAATCTCTATGGAGAAAGGAAGAGACTAAGAAGTGTAAGGAGGTAGATGTGTTACCTCCTACAAGGGGTACCCAATATGAGGAATCTACACTGGGATATGGCTAAAATATTTTGATATGTGAGAAATAATAAGTCTATACCTTCATTAAATAATTATCCTAATTAATTTTTCACAAAGGTAAATCTGTAGGTTTTAGAGAATCATAAAAATACTATGGGACTACACTACATTTGTCTATTTGGTGTGTAGTACATTGATGAAAAAGGCAATAAACTTCCCCATGTTTGGGAATATATTATAGATGTATTTTCAAAGGTGGTAATCTCTTATCACTATAAGGTTGTTGTTTTTTATGATTAAGTGAACCAATGTATTGTTGAAGGTTTCAACAATGTGTCAAAGTATGCGTAGTTATGCCATGGAAATAAAAAGTGTGCTTGAGAGTAATTGAGTGATGATATCTACTATATATGTTAGGAATAGAGTTTTGTTCCTACTATTATGTTATGAATATTTGGTATGATCAATAATATTTGGCCTAATGACTAGGTATTTTATGAAACCCATAATATGGTTCATCTACCCATCATTTAGGCAGAGAATCAAGTTTTGGCATGGGTAAAACTTCATCAATTAAATCATCATGATCCATGCATCTATGAGTAGGATCTTGAATATGATTTATATCTCTAAAAGATAGCCTTAGTATAGGTTAAAGTAATTTATTCAACATATTTGGAGTAAGGTTGATCAAAGGATCAAAAATATAGTAGAGATGTAAGGTCCCATAATTGCATGATCTAGAAGCATACCTCTAAGAGGCTCAGATGTGACTAGAGTATAGTGGTTAGAAACTAGAAGTTGCTCCATCTCATGCCTATAAAAATCAATGGAATAAGACATAATGTTAGGTGTAGTAGAAGGGTAGTGGAATACATATACTCAGTTAATGATATGCATATGTAAATAGACTCATAATAATGTTACAAATAATATAGATGATGAAAATTTCTACATATTTATATTGAGCATAACCAATTAAGAATGGGTCATCTAGGGAATAGCCATCATTATAATTAGGTGTAAAAATATCAATAGTTTAAAAATAAATGATTCTATCTATTGAATAATAATGAGGAATAATTTGTTTGGACATCACTATGGTAGTGAGAATGTCATCCATTGGATTTTGAAGAGACTAGGGTTACAAAGAAGGGGTAAATCGAGTAAGTATGTGTGAAGGGAGATTTTAATATTTTTATTTTTTAATTTATATCATTAGGTTCATCATCATTATAATCTAATATGCTAGGATGGATGTTATCCACAAGTTTGGGGTGTCCTTTGTAACTGAGATTAGAATTGATAGGATAGTTAAATCATTTTTAATCATGAAAGGGGATGATAGGAAAAGGTTTTAGATTACATATTTTAAAAATAGCACAATATTTGAATTGTTAAAAATTCCAAGGATTGGTGTCTCCTTAAATATTATATATATATATATATATATATATATATATATATATATATATATATATATATATATATATATATATATATATATATATAACCATTATGGGGAAATGTTGACACATTAACATGATAATGACGCTATAACACTCTTTCAATGTGTCTAAATTTGATCGAGTAAAATTTTATACCATAAAGGAAAATTAAATATCATGACCTTAACTCTAATCTTAAACACAACCAAGGGGAGGAATTTGTATTTTATCATAGCCTTGACACATACTTTGGGATATTTAAGCTTGATTTTAGAATATCAAAGAGTCTTAATGAAGTCAAGGGAAGAAACACAAGTGTCATATCATTCACCTATCAAGTCACATTTGACTTAAATATCACCCATTTGGACAATAATGAATAAAGTATGATCATCAAAATGATGTAATATTTAATTTCAAATCATTGAAGCAATGGGAATTTTAGTTTAAAATAAGTATCAATAGTTTTGTCCATGTGTATAGACATTTCCTTAAATTGTTGAAGAATAGTATGCTCAGACCCAAAGAAGGTAGCTTCTTTCCCCACACGTGAAGTTTGAGGGATGTTTATTTCAAAAATAATTTTCATTAAATGATTATAATGATGAGGAGAAATACTCGTGAGTTTTAGAAAATGAATTTTATATGGGAGGTGATAAATTTCAGTTATATGATTCCATTATCATATATAGATAGAACCTCATTAGTTAAAGGTGCATAATGTTGAATCAAGTCCATTGAAACATGAGTATAAGTTCACTTAAATTGATGATGATGGTAAGTATGTCATTTTTAATTAGATGGAATAGGTTTGAAAAGTGGATCAAATTGTGTTGAGGTGGTTGAATCCAATTTTTACGTAGTTGGTTAAGAACCAACTCTATTGGGTAGTTGATTCTATGAGTGGAGATGTAGGCATAGAAGTATAATTTTTATGGTATTCAAATTAGTTAGTTCTAAGCATAGAGAAGTTGATGGTATCAGATTAGTAGATTTTTTAGTAATGGAAGTAGAGTGAGAATCAAATTATATCATTTTTAAATATATTTTAGATATATGCTAAGGAAGTAGAGTGTGTTTTATGTGTAGATGTAGTGATAGAGGTGGGAGTAGGAGGTGTTTCTATATGTTCAATTTCCATGAAGTGATATGGATAAGTATATTTAATAGTGTGGAAGGTAGGAAATTTATTATAATTAAAGTATGGATATGGATCAACATATGATACTACATGCTTCATGTTGTTTGTGTTGACTAAATTTTCATCATTGGTTATATAACTAGGGTCAATTGAATTTTACACAACATTAGAGGTAGGAGGTTGAGTAATATTAGATTGATGATTGGGAAGTGGATATTTATAGATACCAAGGTGAGTATTAGATTGATTAGGAGCTTCATGATTAAATTTAGAAGCATGAGATTTAACTACCTTTTCGTATACTTGTTGGCATTCATTAGTCATAGTTTCATGATCAAAATTGAGACCAAGAATAAATTAAAGAGAAAATATCATAACTTTATAATAGGTTCCATGAGAATGTCCCCAACTTACATTATACCAACAAAATTTTTGTGGATCATACCAATGTTTAGTAGGGTGAGTAGGTTCAATTCTCATGTTAAAGATTTAGGAATACATTTGTGAATTTACACCATAGCAATAGGTTTATGAAAATTAACATTATTTATGTATGATGATGATGAGGGAAGTGATTGGGAGGAAATTTTCATGAAATATGGGGAAGGAGTTGTCTCATTGGGTCCACCAAGAATAATATCATGAATGGTGTGTATATAATCATAAGTGTTTATAAAACCATAATTGGTAGCATGTTTTATTTTAGATCTTATAATCATACGAGTTCTTGATGGAGGTTGAGAAGGTTCAAATTGTTTTATTAGGAAATCTTTAAATTTATCTTAATCAAGGGATTCTTATAAAAAAAATTTAGAGAGATTCCTAACATGTTATTGTATTTTGGGATGAAGATAATTAATGAATAAATGGAAGATGTTATATTCTAGCAAGTTGTGTTCAAGATTGTTAAATAAGGTTTCCATAATTTAATGGAAACTTGAGTTTTAGATTCTACCTATTTACAATTAATAAAATGGGCTAAACTATTTTTAGGTAGATTGAAATTTTTGAACCAATGCATCAAATAAGTCTTCTAGACTAGATATAATGTTAGACTTGAGTTGTTTGTACCAATATATAGTATCACTTTAAATGTTTTAGCAATAGTTTTGGTGATGGAAAAGGTATTTAGATTAATCTAATATTTCTAAAATTTACCAAAATATTTCAAATTAAAAGTGGGATCATTAGATCCATTATAAGTGATAGTAGGAGTAATACGTCCTATGTTTATGTTTATGTATGTATGTATATATATACATACATATATATGTACATATATATACATATATATATATATATATATACATATACATATACATATACATACATACATATATATATATATACATATACATACATACATATATATATATACACACATATAAATATAAATATATATATATATATACATATATATATATATATACATATACATATATATATACATATACATATATATATATATATATATATACATATATATACATATACATATATATATATGTGTATATATATATATGTATATATATATGTATATGTGTGTATATATATATATATGTATATGTGTGTATATATATATGTATATGTATATATATATATATACATATATATATATATATATGTATATATATATATATATATATATATATGAATTGTGTTTTTTTGTCATTCAAGATAGTGAGAATACACACACTGTGTGCATATGATTATCAAAACTAAGAATACATATATATATACATATATATGTGTGTGTATATATATATATATATACATATATATACATATATATATATATACATATATATATATATACATATATATATGTATATGTATATATATATATGTATATATATATGTATATGTATGTATATATATATATATATATATATATATATATATATATATATATATATATATATGTATATGTATATATATATATGTATATATATATATGTATATATCCAAATTTAAACAAAGTTCAAAACAATCAATACACAAGATTTATAAATCAATTTTCTCATTCATCAATTTTACTCAAAATTCATATTTATGGAAATATACCCAAGTCCTATGTATTATATCTATATGATCATCATTTTTACATAAATCTAATTGAGTGTATATATAATATGGTTTCCAAAACAAAACTCAATCTTCATATATATCAAAAACATCGACCAATGTTATAAATTTATTAAACTAGGGCATTTTACCATCACAATAATAAATTAATTTAACCTTACCAGATATACACACATAGAATTTATTTGCCTTTCCATAAAGATTCAGGGGATAGAGCTATAGTTCTGTAGATGGCCGATCCATCCATAGGGCTCAACCTATATCACTATTAAAATTCAAATAAACTACAAAAACCCTAAGAGGCAAATATATACATAGATTTCTTCTGAGTTAAACAATAATAAAAATAACATCACCAACCTTATAATAGCATCTAGTTTCAAATGTATGAACCAGATGAATACTTATCTCCTTCACTCTACTCTCTCTTTCTTTTCCTCCTTGTATCATGTCATACTCTTCTCTAACTCCCATATTATCATTATTTTTCCATCTATCTCTCTCATGCAGTCAATGGTTAGCTTAAGCTCATAGTTTCCCCAAATTTCATAATACATAAAATCCATCTTTTGTGAAAATTGTAACTAATCGAAGTTAATTTCATTTGGACACAACCAAGAAATCCCTATTTCTCTTGAACTTTCCCCAAAATTATTTAATCGTTGTTTCAATATTTTATTTCTTGTATGTCTCCTTTTTATATTTATCTATTAATATAATTTCCAATGATAAATAACACTTCGAATATCACCATGGTCTATGCATTCAAATAGTGACTATGTTTAGTTCATAGGATAGTAATACAATTTTTTTAATAATTGAATATAGATAACCAACATAATGACATAATAACAATATGACTAGTGTAAATTTATGATATACTTTTAACCAAAATGGTAAATTAAACAACTACTATATCAAAACATAATAGTATTATAACAATGTAGTATTTATTATTACTACTTTTTATAGACTACCCAATATCTTTAGTTATATTTATATATTAAGGTGTTAAGCCTTATAATGATATTTCCAAAATATCATAATGATAACCATATAATGTTCTAAAACATTATAAAGACATTTTAATTAGGTTATAGATAGTATTAAATGAATACTATTCCCAAGGATTTCCTTTTTCATAAAGCATTAAAAATCATGAATACTATAACATGACATAATCATCCAGTAACATTATACACTCAATATATGTATAACATCCATAGTTCAATCATATAATATTAATCCCTCATAATCATTAAACTAAACTAAATCAAAACTTACAAACATGATTAATTATCTAAATGCAGATAACATCAAAGATTTACTAAAGCTAACAACTCAAACAATGCATATATTGAGTGATATATAATGTGGTGTGTGCATGGGTTCTAGTTGTTTATCTATCACCCCCACCAACTCCTCCATCTACACCATCCTCTTTGATGATGCTCTCCCTCCATCATGATCTAAGGGGTGAAACTCTCCTACATATAACTCATGGCAATAAGTTAATTAGCCCAGAACATCATGATATATATGATAAAATATTATTTTAAAAATAAATAAACATGATCGTAATGTAAAAAATATACAATACAACTAATTCATAACATTGTAATCATGAAATCAAAAAAGCATATAATTGTCCCACAATAACATATAACTTACAAATTAATTAAAAAGTGATTAATCAATTTACCAACCATAATAATCCATAGATAATCAGACAAATCAACTTAGTGAGAGATCAGTAGGTGACATCAATAGTTCAATTTGAATATGTTTAATGATCTTATTAAGAAGTGGAGGCTGAGGAATAAGATTTCCCTATGCATCTCTAAGGGGAGGTGGGGGTAATTTTGATTTTTCACTCCCCATTGAGATTTTTGAGGATGAATTTGTAATTTCAAAAGTTAATTTTACACTTACATCATTTGATTTGAATTATTATTTTTAAAAGTATCCATTAGATTTATGGATTGTAAAAAAAATTGATTAGTATTAAGATTTTGTTGTCTAGTAGAAGTGGTTTGAGATACACTAGTAGTAACATTAATATGAGTAGTAATATGAGCAATTTAAGTAGGCCCACTAGAGGAAATACCCACCATAGTAGTGGTTATACCTGACATAGTGGAAAAGGAAGGAATTGAATAATTCAAGTATTGACTTGACCCAAATAATATTGAAATAGTATGCATAGGTGATGGGGGACATCCTATGTGAGGTCCATTCATGAGTTTATAAATAATCATATGATACTTTCCCCTATGTTTTAGGTTTCATTAATGAAAAATATCATTTTGGAAGTGTATTCAATATCACTCTCATCCACAACCATGTGCATGTGGGGAAGATAGTTAAAAGGATCTAGAAGATTATAATATTTATTCTAATAGTTGCATGAATATTTATTTTATCTTGATTATTGATAATATTAAAAAAAATAGGAGCTTTATGGGATTTATTCAAATCTAATATATCATTTTGTGTTTTTATTCAAAATCATATATATATATATATATACACACACACAGACACACACACTATATAATGGAGAGTTGAAGTGAAAACTATATCAACCAACTCAATAAAGTAGAAAATGTACTATATCAGTTGTGGTCAATGTATTTATAAAGACAAATATGTAAAACTCAGACTATATCAAGACTATAAAATGAAGATAGTAAAGAATAAGCAAAGACAATGATCATAAAATGTATTATATCAACCATTGTCTATGTAGTTACACAGACTAAGATATAAAGCATAGACTATATTGAGCCCAATTAATGTAGTTAATAAATGATAAGAATAAATAGGGATCATAAAATATACTATATTGATCATGGTCAATGTAGTTACATAGGCTAAAAAGTCAATAAGATAAAATTATATTGATCCTAGTCAACATAGTTAGATCTAGGGAAATTTTACTAGTATTATAAATAAATTATATTGGTCTTGGGTGATATAGTATGATACATAGAGGTAGAGGAGAATTAAACTCTGTAGAGTATATAAAACCTAGTTAATGTAGAATTTTTACACATAAACAACTATATCAGTGTTGGTTAATGTAGTTGGAATAGATACCAAAAAAATGTATTGATGTTGGTTCATATAGTCTACAATATAAATACAATAGCAAGGTAACAAATTATAAATGTAACTATTTTTTCTAAGTATTTATCTAAAATGAAGATCAAGTAGATGTATTCAAAGGATGTGGATAATCTATAGTCTCTCAAATATACTCGATTGTCTTTTGGATAGTGTCTTCCTAATATTTCATAGCACTAACTATGGAGGAAGTATTGTTTCCATACCTCACTAAACCTAGTTTCAAGGGTAAGCTATGAGTAACTTTCTGACACTAACCACTAACTAGTGTACTATAGAGTTAAATAGATGGTTGGATTACTAAGGTTTAATAAAAATAAAATTATAGGCATTTCTAATATACCATGAGGCACATGGAAACTAAAATGTGTTTATCTTTATACTATGGCTATGATTATTCAGGCAAGCCCCTCATGTCATGATGTCTATAAATAATACACAAGGATTTTAAATTAAACACTACATAACCCTTCATGATAGTAGCTAAATAGGTTGAAAATGATTGGAACATAGTTTCTATGGAAATCCAAATAAAGATAAAATAAAAATTGAAAATCAATGTCTAAAATAAATTTACAACATTTAGTGAATTGATATAAATAGGTAGTCAACTTGAAAGTAAATTTTTGATATCGCTGACGAGAAAGATTAATTTGCCTTAATTTTATTTAAAAAATGAAAACACAGTATTATATCTGCATAGGCCAATTTAGTTGTTCACAAAGTATATAATTATATAAATGTAGATCAATATAGTCTGTATAAATATAGCTAAAATAGGAAAAATAAACTAATTCAAACATGGCTGATAAATTTTGTTACAGAGATCCAAACATAGAACTATATTGTCTAGGGTTGATATAGTTTCACAGAGAAATAAAATGAATTTACAACTAATTTAGACAGGGTCGATATAATTGTCTAAGATAAATTATGATAGAATTAAAAATTTAAATATATATAACTAAACTAATTTTCTTAATATTTTTTTTGGAAAAGTGAGTAAACAAAACTATATCAAACTAGGTAAATATAGATGGGTAGAAAAATAACCTAGTAAATCAAACTAGACTAGACTTGGTTTATATATTTGACTAACTACATAAAATAGTGTATATCTAAGTGTAATATTGTATTTACCTATGTTGATGTAGTCTATTTGAAAAATATAGAGGAATAATATTGTATCAACCCACATTGATATAGTTTCCTAAAAACATAGAGATTAGATTGGGTTAACCTACATTGATGTAGTCTACTGAAAAAACATAAAAGAATAAAATTATATCAACCCACATCGATATATTTTATTGAAAGCATAGATATTTAATTGGATTGACTTGCATCAATGTAGTCTTCTAAAAAATATAGAGGAATAAAACTTTATCGACCAACGATAATATGATTTATTGAAAGAAAAATGCATTAGTTAGTTCATGTCAGATTCATCATAATGTATGCAATGAGCTAGGGTTGAACTTTAACTTATCATATTTAAGAGATCTAAACTAGGAGAAGTTAAATCAAATAGATCCCATTGATACTTAATGTATCAAGATATGACCAAATGGATCTACTAAACTCAACAAGAAAATCATGTATTTCACAACATCAATAGATAGGTTTCCAAAGCCTCTAGGTAATAAATATAATTAAATAAATCAAACTAGGTTTTTTAATATTAGAATTAATCTAATCCGATATTTTCAATCTAGCAAAAAAAATAGGGGGTGGTTAAAAATAAACGAAAAAGGGTAATGGACCATGGTAGGCAAATGAGAGCCTAGGTAACCTAAGGTGGGAAATGAAAAGTTTGAAAAACCCTATAGCCACACTAATTATAAGTATAAAAAATATTCAAACAAGGATTTATACATTCATTCAAGCTAGTAATTATACAACTTCTATCTATCAAATGATAGATCTAGGGTTAAAATATACTTACCTTAAATAAAACCTATGTTAAGCATGAGATATACTGAGAGGGGGGGTGAATCAGTATATCATATATCTTATAAAACTTTACCTTAATCAATTCCACTTAATTAAACATTCAAGATATGCAATAAAACTAAAACAATAAACACCACACAAGATAGAGAGAGATACTAGATATAACATGGAAACCCAATGTGGGAAAAACCATAGAGAACAATCTCAAGTATATGAATGAGCATCAACCCAAACAATATTCACAAGAACCAACTTGTAAGAGCACCAACCCCTTTGTTGAGCACCAACCCAGCAACTATTCATGAGCACCAACCCATAGGAGTACCAACCCCTCTTCCAAGCACCAACCCATAGTAGTACTAACCCCTTTGTCAAGCACCAACCCAACAACAATTCATGAGCACCAACCCATAGGAGCACCAACCCCTTTTCTGAGCACCAACCCAGCAATAATTCATGAGCACCAACCCATAGGAGCACAAACCCATTTATCGAGTACCAACCTAGCAACAAGTCGTGAGCACCGACCCATAGGAGCACTAACCCCTTTGTGTATACCACACACCTATCTCTTAATGTTTCTATCTCAACAAATGATAGTTCAATACAACATCTCTTTCCTCTCTCTCACCTTTGCTCTTCTAAGCTAGATATAACAAATACAAATCATATTCATCTCTCACAATTGCTCTTCTAAGCTAGATATTATAATATCAAACCAACCTCTTTCTCTCTTATTACAAATGGCTTCTTAAGCCTTTATTTATAGCTTTCCAAATGACCATTGGCCTTCCCCCTTTGTGACCCTTCAATCCTCATGGAAAATGGCACCAAACTTGTATGACCCTTCATGATCAAAAACATCCTTCTCTCTTTTGTCCTTATCTTGGTGACTTTTCTTATTCTTCAATGTCTCCCTTCATTAGAAATTGTGCCCTTCCTCTTTTGTCTTCACTTGGTGACTCTTGGAATTCCCCAAGATGACTCTTCATGGGAAAATGCATCCCATCCTTCTTTTGTCTTTACCCCATGGCTCTTTGACTTCTCCATGGACCCTTATTTTGTCTCATATGCAACCAAAAATATATTCAATAATATTAAATAAATATTAACTCACATTAACCAAGATATATCTATTACAAACATCAATAAATGAAATGGGGCCTTTATCACCAATAATGATAGACCTTTGACATCAATGAAAATATTTCCAAATACCTATTTAGCTTTAATCTCCCCCTAGCCAATGATTATTTGTAATATATTTTTGTGGTTGAAAGGATCACAAATTTTTAATCAATCTCTAGGATAAAAATAATCCTCATATTGTATCGAAGACTCCACAAGACATGATTCTTTCCTCCAAGATAATATCTAAATAATGACTTCTTCATATGTAGACTTAAGTAGAACTATGAGTAATGAAAATGTGAAAATGGATGTTCCTCTTATTGGATTGAAATGAGGACTTGTATTTATAGTGATGAGTGATCCTAACCCTTACCAAAATTTTAGTAGATGCCATTGACCACCTTAATGTAGTTAGAAACATGATTGTTTAATGTTGAAAAAGGTCAACCAAGGTGATTTAGTTGTAAAACATTTACCATAAGTATTAGACTACATCAACCTGGGCTGAATTAGTTTTAAAATTTGAGGGTATTAATAACTACTACATTGGGTTAGGCTGATATAGTCATAAAATATGGATCTTAGTAAAGTTAGTGGTTATAAGGAGGAAGATTTATTAGGGAATCAAGTATGAGGGAAGTTTAGTGGATATGGTAATGATATATTAAACAATAATGTCTCTCAAGAACCACAAATGGTTTTCCCACCCATTTCCTAGTGTACCCTTACATTCATACATTCAAATATATTGAAACTTGATAGGTTGTTGCAAGAGAGAAAGTGCTTGTAAATGATAAAGTTTAATAAAAATATTAAGCATATACAAATAACATCATCTAAGTGTTGTTCATTATTTCCAAGATGAAGAAGATAATGATCTATATATTATTGACAATCTACTTATGATAATAGATAGTTTATGCACATACTAAGGATATCCTATATGTTAGTGATAGAAATTAAATAAGGCCAAGCCCATAGATAGATATATGGTTAGGAGATAATGTGAGAAAGATTAAATTGTGTATGCATAAGTCATTTATGTTAAGGATTGGTCAAACCTAATAGGTTTAATCTTATAATACCACTGGAATCATCACATAAATATAAAAGTTCATGCATTAAAAATATACATGCCCCAAAATCTGATCCATTTATATCTCAATGTGATAGATAATGCCTAAAACTTTCTATTAGTTTACTCAATCTAATCAATCTAATAGACATGCTCAATCTAACTCATATAATGTGTCCCATAGTATCATATAATATTTCATATTTCCCTCACAATCATTTTTAAATCCCCACATATGTAGTAATATGTCTCACTATTCTTAATCTATTCCATCTTAATCACATAACCTAACTCAAATTTCAAACCAAATGTCTATCAAGACCTAAATCTATATGAAAATCCAACGAATATGTCCCCATTTAAGGTGAAGGATGAATCTCATAAATAAATTGTCTCAAAATAAAATATTTATATGCATATTGTGATATATAAAATTTTTGGCATGAAAATCAAGTGTGTTAACATGATTATATGTGTCATATCAGAAATATGTGATCATTCATGCATTTATAAAACATGTAATCCAAGTCAATGGACATACAAGTGTCATGTCAAGTAGATATAAAAATAATTATCTTATTAATAATCATCACAACTTAGTAATAATAATCACAATAGTTAATACTCAATAATAAGGCACTTAAAATATTCATAATAGACATCATGGTATCACACATGATAGAAGGATATATGATAGGAATAATGACACCACAAGGTTGAAAACCATGTAAATACACACACATAGATAATTTCATGATCATAATGCACACCGAAACTAATTACATGACTCTAATATGACCTGCTATGGATCAATGGATACTCGAAACAACTAATGCATTATGTGACAACATAAAATCATTGCACTCATAGAAACATGAAACATTGCATTGAATGCAACTATCATCAATTATCATACATAAAATATGAAATCTAGCACACATTAATAATCTCATAACCTAATGCATAATCAATTATCACACCATATACCAATCATCTACATCAAACACATAAAATAATCAATGGTAATCTATGTAATCAGTTAATGTCATCACCACATATAACAAAGCACAATATCCAATGAAAAATAACACCCTAAAGAGTATACAAAACATCAAATCATGTGTAAGTAGTATAATTAGCTTAATGTGATCAATGGAATGGTCATATAAAGATATAACCTACAAAATGTATGAATATTCCCACAATGTAGGCATGCCCCCAATGTAAACAAGTATCCCATTGGTTTAAATAATGTCCCAAATCTAAATGTATATTTTTTATATATAACATATATGTCTTGAATACTCATGTATACTATGAAAGGTATGTTATTAGAGAATCAATTTGTAAGCTACCATGTATATATGATAAATAAAATTATAAAAACATGTCATGCATAGGAACTATTTTTTTTTTAATATTTTAAATATGTTAATACTAACCAATGATTCCATAAATGGGATACCCACATGTAAGTCGTAGATATATTTTTCTAAATTTCACCTATCATGGGTGAGAAGTAACACATTCATATGCATATGAACCAAATAATTTATCACACATTATTACATATCCATCATTATTGTCATGGCCAACATGATCTTGTATATGTTATATATATCTTAAACCATAGTAACCTATCAATGTATTTTTACATGAGGATTATATGGTGTTTGTTTTGTAACATCAGGAATATACTATAAAATTAACTTAAGACAAATTAGGTCATGTCTATTGTTGAACCTACATAGACATTTTATGTATTGGATGTTGAGACACTGATATTTGAGGAAGATTAATTACCTTCTATTGAACTACCTTTGTAGAATGAACCTTTATAGGTTGTGTAACACATTATGGTAGAATTGGAGAAGGAAATATATTTTTCTGAATAGTATACTCATATGAAATACCCAAAACTATAATTGTAGACACCCCATTTTGGCCACATCCATGTCTAAACTAGATATCAGACAAATTTATAGCAAATAATGTAAATTAAGTCTATATATTACCTAAACAACCCAATTTCATCCACACATAAAACATTAGTTCCAAAAATCATGTTGATGCATCCCTTTTTGGGGTATTATCCTGTATTAAATAGTAACCTCCCATAGATTCATCTTCAATCAAGTTGTGACCAAGTAAACTGATACTTTAACCTATTAAATGGGGCACGTAATCCAATTCTTGAAATGACAAAAAGACTAAGAAAAATTAATTAAGAAAAAATCAAATTAAATGCTTAGTTAAATATTCCATGTTGAATTATTGATAATAGAATTTATAAAAATTAAAATTTAACAAATATCAAGAAAAGTGAGTTGATGATGACATCATCATCATCAAAGTTAAAATGGAAAAATATCAACATAAACACCTAAAAATTTAGAAATGTTGATCCATGACTCCATAAATGCATAATTAATAACCTTATTTATTACATTTAGCCTCCCAAGGTTGACCCAAGCTTAACCTATACCTAACTACACCTAGTTTGGGGTTAGTGTGAATCCCATGAATATAAGGCCTCACACTCAATTCTAACAAGATTTTTTGTGCAATTTTATAATTATAAATTACTCTTAAAAAAGCTTCAACAATATCAATTTCTAAGGCCATAGACTGATTGGACAAATGGAGATACTACTAAATAACCATTGACAAAGAACCATTGCTCACAAGTCAAGCTCAACCTCAACCTCATGCCAAAAAGCTCTTAAAACTTGAAAGGGAGGTAAATGTGAGCATTTTTATTCTATTTTTAGTTGTTTTGATTTTTTATTTATGTCCCCCTAGATCCTAGGCTTGGAAAATTAACGTTGTTTTATTTTTTTGTTCATTTGACTAATAAAGAGAAGCTAACAATTATTTTTTTCTTGGATACATAATGGAACACCTAGTGGGACACGATGAAAACCAAAAATCATTATAGGAGTAATTTGTCACTCTTATAAATATGACAAAGACTTGTTGTCATTATAAATGTGCACCTATGGATGGTTTATTATACATGATGTTTTGTAATATGGCACAAATAATGAATGCCTTGCATAGGGCACAAAGTGTTCGGCATTAGTTGTGGAAGTGTTATTTATCACCTACATGTGAAGAACATTATTTGTATTTTTCAAACAATGGGAACATCCCCAAGGCATGGGACCCTTTCACTCCTTAGGATGAGCCTTTGGAGTAGGCTAGATTCCTTATATTCTAAGTGCACTTAGTTTAAGACCAATGCAAAGACCTAAATATTAAAAAGGTAAATATACCACTAATCTAAACCTAAATTTTTTGAGGTAAAAGGGAGGGATAATTTAAGATATTTTTGGAAAATAAAATGGTGATTCACCATGAATAGAACAAGCACTATGACTACCATGAACACACTACAAATATTTGGGAATAAGATGTTATAACATATACTCCACCAAGGACACTCTAAATATATAAGTATTTCACATAGAGATATGATAATGAAGTGAAACACTAAGAGGGATGACAAATGATCCATATGAAATTTACACATAGACCTAAATGTGCATAGGATGTGACATGTAAGTAAGTTTTAAGTTCCACATAGAGGTGATAGGAATGGATAATGATGGGAGGGTTGAACATTAACCATAAACAAGGATCAAAAAACATGAATAACACGTAGAGTATAAGAATAATAGATGTAGGTGAACTTAATTTAGATTAATATGCAAGGTTAAACTAATAGAAGTTCTCTTAGAAGGCAAATTTTTGCAGCGTGAGGTTGCCTAAAATATGTCAACCTTATTTTAAAATTAAGAATAAGGATTTTATAAGATCAATCCATTTTACAATTAACTCACCACTTGGGGTGGTAGATACATATTTTTAATTATATTGTAATTCTATGCCCATGCTTATTGAATTATTCTTGGTGATTTGAATCTAGGAGTTGGTGGTATGATTCTTTCTAGATCCATGTGTGTGTCTAAGAGCGGAATATTATTGTAAAATTTAGAGGAGTGGTGTGTACTCATGTTTTGATGTTTGACCACAATTTTTGCATTTACTTGTCTAATAAGGCCCCAAACATTTATTAACTACTTTTCCAACTACCTCTTTATACTTTGTTACCATGTGTCAATCTACACATGGGTCACCCTTGAACTACCACATCATTACTTCATATCTAGGATTCATGTGTCTATGAAGTAGTGTGTGCATAGGATATATCATAGTATATGATGTATGATATCATAGAAGGTAACTCTATGATTTGGTTTGATGATTCATCATGAAGGTATAGGGACCCTTTTGAATAGGAATATTCATGAAGATGGAATATCTTGGGTGCACTTCTTACAATTTATAACTACTTCTTATGCACCTTTATCTATGTTGTCTAAAGATTGGAGATATACGTCCCTGAACCTTCATACCACTTAGGCTTTATGATTGAGGATTATATGTGGGGTGTACATTAATAAATCTTAGTGGGCATGAATTAATAGTTATTTGATGCACAAATTTTCATTGATTGCTTTAGGTGTGGGGATGGATGGGAGGAATCCATGCATGGTTCACTTTAAATAACTCAACAATTAATGTGTGGAAATATTCTCTAGGATATTTTTGATTTCTAAGAAAACTGGGGGTGAATTATAAAGTCAACACTTTTGGTGACCTTTGTAGGGTACTTACCTTCTAACGGGAATCTATAAACCTTCAAAAAAATCCATTGGGCATAGAGTCTTTAAAACTATTGATCCTTTCACTTACGAATGCACTAGATGTGTATCCTTGGCTTTAGAATGAATTGATAGCCTCCTAGAAAAATCAAATAACTATGCCAAAGGCACTTAGAGTAAATGGATGTAAGCTAAGGGGAACACTACACACAAGTTCTTATAGGAAATAAAACTATCATAAAACAAGGTGTGTAAGGCATTTAGGAAAATTAAAAACATCTGATCTACTTATTTATAAATTTTATAGAATTAGTGGAAATAATGTTTGATATTAATCCCATTGACTAGGATAGGTAGTTCTTCTCCATTTAGTATATCAAGTTAGAAAGCATTGGCTTATTTTCAACCAATTAAGGTATATGGACCTCTCCATATCATGTTAAACTTAGTATGCCTTCCTTCTTTTTCCCTATCTCCATCCCATTTATGAACTACATCTCCTTCTTATAAACCTCTATCAGTGGCCCTATTATCAAAATTCCTTTTTGTCTAGGCCTATTGAAGTTCCATAGTGTGTATAGCCTATGTTTTAGTCTTTTTGAGCTCCATTAGATTTGTTAATCATACTGTGAGGGGGTCTTTTTTGATCAATTATAATTGATGGGTGAGTTCTAATGAAATAAACTCGAGAGATGTGTGTAATTTTACCTCCCTTCAATAAATTAACATGAAGCTTGAGTTTCCCAATGCTCTTTTGGGTAATGATTCAATCATCACAAAGGATAGTTTTGACCTTAGTATGCCAATCTCACTTATTATCTTCCATGGTCCTCTTCATGATGCAAATTAAATTCTTATTTGTGGACTCAGCTAGACCATTACCTTAAGTGTAATAATTTTATGAGTCACTCAGATAGATGTTATGTTTGATGGATCACTTGTTCATCCTGGTTCTAAGGAAACCCAACACATTATCAAAGATAATGGTGGATGGGACATTAAATATCATTAAAATTACTTCATAGAAACTTAGGAAAAATGCCTCATTAGCCTCTTTTAGAGATACTACTTCCATCCATATCATGAAATACTTTGTGTCCATGAGTATCCATTTATATCCATCACTTGATTTTGGATTAATCATGCCTATGAAATCCAAGCCCCACTGAAGAAAAGGTTGATCAGCTTGTATTTGGCATAATACTAATGTTTTCATCCTTTATTTGATTATGAATAAGGCACATTTATTGCAACTTCATGCATATTCATACACATATTTGAATATATTTGGCCAATAATAACTAGCTCGTATGATTTTTATAGTAGTGGTCTTGGGTGAATAATGGCCTCCTACAGGGCCATTATGGAATTCTTGAAGAATTTTACTTACCTGATATAATTTTATGCACCTCAAGAGGACTCCATTAAAGTCCTTCCAAAAAAGTGCACCGCTAACACGTACATAAGTAATGGCCTACAACCTAAAATACCTACACTTGGCTTTATTTAAGCCATAGGGGTATGAGCCAATTTTTAGGAAGGTTATTATGCTCTATGTCTAGTCTATTGTAACTTCTTGGATTATTTATTCCTTTTTATGTGTCACCAAGACTATTTTGTCTTCCAAATTTTCCACATCATCCAATTATTCATAGAGTTCATTTCTTCACACTATTTTGGTGATTTATATGTCTAAATCATACTCCATCACCTTGATGACCCAACTAACTCTTTTTTCATTGATGTCCTTATTGAACAAAAACTCTTTGATGCCTGAGTGTGAAGCAATGAGTTGTATTTTGTTGTTAGAGAGCATATGCCTAAACAACATGAGTGATCTCACCATTATGAGTATGTGCTTCTCTATTAAGATATAATATAGCTCATAATAATTCAACCCATAGCTAAATAATACAATTGGATACTATAGATGATCATTATTTTTCTATGTAAAGATAATTGAAATTCCCTCTAACCCACTAAATTAATAAAGGATAAAATCCTTACTATAATCTAGATTGATTAATGTGGGAGTTTGTGCAATGACACTCTTGATGGATTCAAAACTATCCCTACCTTCATGAGTCTATCTAAATGCATCATTCTTCTTGAGTAGTTAAGTGAGGGGTTTGGTTAGGGTGATGAAATTAGGCACAAATCTCCTAACAAAGATTATTCTTACTAAGAAGCTCTAGAGACTCTTTTTGTGACTTAGAAGAGGGAGAGATGAGATAGCCTTGACTAATTATAGATCAATTATGAGTTCATCCTTGGAAATAATATTCCCTATTAAAACACATTTTAAGACTTTAAAGATACAATTTTTAGGGTTTAAAGATATTCTAAACTCTTGCCACCTTTTAAAGACTTTCTCCATATGGCCCAAGTGATCTTCTATGTGTTTGGAGAAAATAGTTATATCATCGAGGTAAACCAAGATGATCTTGTTGATGGTCTCTTTAAATTCCATATCCATGGATCTTTAGAAGTTCACTCATGGGTTTGTTAAACTAAATGGCATTCATTTATATGTGAAGGTTCCCCACTTAGTGGTGAATGTTATTTTATAATGAATGCACTCTTGCACTAGAATTTGGTTATAGCCTAGGTAATCATCTAGTAATGAGAATATTTCTATTTCTACAACCATTTTTAGGATTTAATCCATTAGTGGGAGGGGATAGTGGTCTTTGAGGGAATATTTTTTCATGTCTCTAAATTCCACACATAGATGGATTTACCCATTCTTCTTCCACACTAGGACTAAGTTGACAACCCATGAAGAGTGTTTTATTGAAAGTATCATAATTTCTTCAATTAGCTTTGATTTCTCTTTTCTCATAAATTACTCGAGCTATAGGTTGACACGCCTCTACTTCTGGTAGATAGGATACACACTAGGGTTGAGCTCAATTGTGTGTTTCACTCAGCCTAAATCAAAGCCTTTTAGGTCCTTATAGATCCATGTAAAGATATCATCATATCTCCTACTGAGTTCAATGAAGCTTTTAATTTTTGGTGGGGAGCATACCTTACTAGCTTTTAAGACATTTCCTTTGGAAATATCTATCTGAGAGGAGACTTTTTTTTAATCATGATTTTCTTTTCTCTTTTAAGTTGGTCATCAAAATTGAAGATGATTTCTAAGGTGACTAACCCTTTTGGTAGATTATTCCCCTTTAATTGGAAGACTTGATATTTGTATTGGGCTTGTAGATATGTTTGTTTCTTATCATATAAATCCACCTCATCCTATAGGAAGTTGATACTATTCTCATCACTCTCAAACACTTATCAATTCTCTACATTATCATGGACTATTAGTCTAATTACGAACTTGATAAGCTTCTTAGACTTCATTATGTTTCATGAGATGTCATAATACAAACCTAAAATTACTATATACACATAATATTTTTAACTTTTATTGATTACTAATACTTTATATCTTGTAGGAACCTATCTAATATTAATATCTCTAAGTACATGCCTTAAGGGGTGCATTGAAAAAGGGGTAGGTAGACCATTGGTACTTCATAATATTATCATTCCTTTTTCCACTTTTCATCCATGCTCTAGCCTCCTAAAATCATTGAACCCAAGATTATTCTTCTTAGTTATACCTATTCCTATCATTTGATATGTTTTATCCTTTATTTCTTGCCTTAGCACTCTTTTGTGATAGGTCGACCAAGTTAACCTAGCATAGTTTTTGGAATTTTTATCTCTTTTGGTTTATTTTCCTCTTGGTTGACCTAGCACAAACCTAGATTTAGACCCAAAAATGTTCTAGGTTGCCTAGGTCAAACTAGCATAGTCGAAGTTCCCAATTTTTTTTAAGGTAAGATACTACTATATATACAAGGTCATTTAACATCATTTCATAAGAGATAATAATTAAGTAAAGAAGTGTGAATGAATATCTACCTATTGACCATTCTACTTGGGGAATATAACTTTAGGGTTCAATACTTTCTTTGGAGCTCTGATCTCATCTTATGGATAAGTCTTTTAGATGTTTGGATAGGTTTTTTAACCTAGAGATGATCTATCTTAGGTGTCCTTACATACCATGATAATCTCTTGAAAAGTACCTTGGCCAAAGGGGAGATTGAGGCTCGGTGGGTTCATCTTCAAAAGTAAGTATTCCTAACTTTATTCCTCCTTTGTAAGAGTAGATAGATAGTACATTTGTATTCTTATCTTCCATATATTAGGATTCAATATACATTAACATGAGTATATGTCTTCTATACATGTTTAGTTTAGTTTATTATTTATTTTATTTATAACCCCCACTTTGTACCATAAGTTTTGGTGTTCACTAGATTAGATTTACTTTTCTTGTTATTAGATTAGTGAAATATTAAATCATAGGAATCTTTTAGGGTTGTGCAATTGTTTTAGACTATAAGATTTGGAACCTTATCTCACATGGTGTGTTGTGATAAGTGATCCCCTAATCAGGTCTATAAAATCCTCACATTGGTAATTATCCTTCTTAAAAATTCTATGCCCCTAATTAGAAGTGTAGGTGTGCTCTATCCCATCCAATCTAGGATTGATTTACGGACATGATACATTTTTTATTGCATACATTCTGGTGAACCTGACACGAATCAAACCCTTGTAGTATTTTTTTCACTTATTTTATTTCTATTCATCATTATTTTTATCATATATTTAATATGCTAGATCAACCCTATTGACCCATTTATTTATCTCTATGCATAGGTTTTTAGGAACATGTAATTGGCTTAACCAATTTGACCTAGTATAGGTTTCCAAAACATTCAAAATTTTGTTCAGACAACTAAATCAACTAACTCAACCTAGTACAAGTTTTTTAGGCTTTTAGAATTCATGTTCAGTCTACTAGGTCAACTAGGTTGACCTAGTGCATATTCAACACTTTTTTAGCAAGTTCCTATATTGTTTGATCAACTAGCTTAACCTAGTTTGTAGGTTATTGATAGTTTTCTCCAAAGTTATTGATTAAAAATATTCTCCTTTTCATCTCTAAATAATTTAGGTCAGTTTATATTCCTCTATATATTTCTATTTATGTAATTTCCTTTCATAGTTTGTAGTCTTTAAAGCTACCCCTACATAGTCAACTAGGTCGACCCTGTGAATCTAGTTCTCTCTTCTATGTTTTTTGAAATAACTAGGTCAATCTAACCAAACTAGTTCACTTTCATAAATTGATTCTATAGTATAGGTTCAGCCCAATTATGTATGATTTTCCATACATTTTCTCAACTATACCTTGTTTTAAAGTTATAATTAATCATATTTTTTAATCACATGTTTCTTTTCAATTTTTTTCATGCTTAGAATAATTTCCTTTCATAGTTTGCAGTCTTTAAAACTACCCCTACATAGTCAACTAGGTCGACCCTATGGACCTAGTTCCCTCTTCTATGTTTTTTGAAATGACTAGGTTGATCTGACCAACCTAGTTCTCTTTCATAAATTTATTCTATAGTATAGGTTCAGCCCTATTATGTATGATTGTCCATACATTTTCTCAACTATACCTTATTTTAAATTTAGAATTAACCATATTTTTTAATCACATGTTTCTTTTCAATTTTTTTCATGCTTAGAACAACTCACATAATCTAATTAGGTGATTTTCAATTAATTGCTTAGTTTCACTATTTTTATTCTTTTGCACACATGGCCAAACCACATAAACATCAATAATAATTTGGTCTAGTCAAGTATAAAACATGGTTAATGGTATATTTTGGCTAAGCACCCATTACCCTTATTTATTTGGTGTGTGAAGTGAGGGTGTAGGCCCCAATACCAAGCTTGTATTATTTCCACTATATTCCATTTCATCCTAAACTTACCTAAAACTATCCATAGATTGTTATCTAGTACCTTTCTTATAGACAATCTCTCTTTACACTTAAAATCATTCTTAATAATCTAATAAAATATTCTAGGTTGACCAAGTGGCCAACTTTACTTTCAAGTTGTTTGTTTTCTCTTTGATTAATTGTGTGTGAAAAATCTTGCATTAGCTAATGTTAGTGCAAGATTTTTCTTTATTTACATCAATTGGATTGGCCAACATCAATTTAATTGATTGTTTTTTCCCTTTCAATACTTACTACTTTCTTACATTACTTACAATTATCTTTCTATAATTCATAGCTTGTTTTTAGCTTTCTTTTCTTCCCTATTTATTGTGCTAGGTCGACCCTATCAACCTAGTATCTTTTTCAGCCCTTGTACACTATGTTAGGTCAAGCTAGTTGACCTAATGCTATTTTTAGCATCTTTACCTCTTTCTTCTAGTCATTATTCACTAAACTAGGTTTATACTATAGACGCCATATAGTTTTATAGTTCTTATTTTGCACTAGGTTGACTAGGTTAACCTAGTACTATTTCATTCACTTTTTGATTCTTTACTTTCTCATCCTGCTCTTCTTTCTTTCATCATGGAATTTCTATTTGGTGATAACACTTAAGTTCAATTAATATACATAATTAAATTCACCAATCCTAATATGGTCTCCCATAGACAAAGTAGGGTTCCTTTCATGAATGCCAATAATGTTCATATTACAACCTACATGATGAACTATGAGACCTCTCCTCATACCCCTTTCTATCAAAACCCTCCTCTTCTCTTATAGGATTAGCTTGAGTTATATTATACTCCTAAAATGCTTTTATTTATCATGGAATTTTGGCAACATAGAGGGAAGGATCCTTCCAAGATTTATAACCTCATGATTAGGTGTGAAGTTGAAGAGCTTCACTCTCCTACTCCCACATTCTCAACTATATTTGGGGTACCAATTTATTCTATTCTCACCCTCTTCCTTCAATCTTGACCCATTTTTTTTCCATGACATCTTCTTCTTTAACTTATTCCACCTCTATACCTACTATCTCAACTAACATGGCAGGTTCTACATCTGTGGGCCTCTCACAAGATATATTATCATTAATCCTTCCACTAGTTCATCATTTTCTACCCAAGGAACATATTCTTCTAGTACTTCATCTTCTTAACCATCTACTATTCCATCTTTTACTTCACAAGAAAAAATTTCCACTAGTGCCTCAAATTTTCATAGTTTTTCTCAAACTCAAATCAACACTAATAGTGGTACCCAAACCACTAGCACCAACACAAACAATAATACTACTTATTCTAATAACACTAATCACAATCATCAACTATTATTCCAAACTCTCAATAAAATTAACACATTATGAGCTCATAATATGAATCAAATTATGTGAATACAAAACCACCTTCTTAATCTTCAATCCAATCCTTAACCAGTGGCTTGAGGCACACATAACCAAAGTGTTCCTCCTCCTCATTTTCAATATTATCAAGGTAATCTCATTCCTCAACCTCCATTTGTTAACAAATTCATTAAACATTTAAAAAATGAACATCTTACCACCCAAATTTCTAACATTGATACTGGAGAAATAACACCTATAATTTATCACAATGGATCAATCGATCTTACTTTTCACCTCAAGACATTTGAAAACCTTTAAAATGATTGGGTTAAGTTAAATACCTTTTCCACTACCAAAATATTATCCAAAACCCTCATGAGTGATGCCTTGGATTGGTATAATCAACTTAAAACACACTCTATCACTAGTTTAGAGGACTTAGTAAATGCTTTAGTACAAAAATTTCAAACTAGTGATCTTCTTGAGAACACTTTGGCCCATTACATCAATTATAAACAAAATTAAAATTAAAATACCCAAGACTTTTTTAATCAATGGAAGACTTTGTCAAATAAATGTGAACATAACATGGTGGATGATAATCTCTTTCATCTCTTTACAAATGATTTATTTCCTAGATTATAATATCGAGTATGTACCCTTTATCCACGTACCTTGGAGGAAGATATCAATCAAGCCAAAAGACAAGATTTACTCATGTGATAATTTGAGTCACCCCAACCTTCCATGGGCCCTCATCTATTAGTAAATAATTAAAACCACAATATTACCAATGATGGTGTTACTGATTCATTTGAAACCTTTCACAATGTTTAAGCTATCATTCTTACCCCTTCATTAGAACCAGTTTCTTCTCAATAATACACTAAGCCTCATTTCTCAATAAGCAACATTAATATCTATAATCCTTCATCTTGCATCAAATTACTTAAACATCTACCCAAGCCTCTTCTATGAGAGCTTGAGTCTACTTGACCTATGAAATCATGGTATGATCCTAATAAGTTTTGTTAGTTTCATGCTAGTTTGGGTCACTCTCATGAGACTTCCAGATAGCTCCTTAATTTAGCCATGGACTTTCTTCTTGGCCAAAATTTCAATAATGATTCCATTATTTGTAAGCATAAATAAGTCTATGAGGTTTATTTCAAATATTATAAGTCACACGATAAAACTCAAGCCTTAAATCAAGCCAACGCTCATTTAGCTATCTATAAAAACCCCTTACTTAATCATCAGCCAATCCAAAAAAGTCAAGATAACCCCACTTCTTCCACCAATAACATATAAATTCTTGTTGAACTGAATTCTAAATATAATGTGGTTAACATGACCAATATTTGAAGAGTGGTGTCTTTCATTGATTCAAAACCTATCTACACTCTTCCTTCCCATAAGACATATCATGTTATTCAAGATTCTTTTCCAACTCATTTAAATGAGTTATGGTAAGAATATATTATTTATTTTGATGATATTATTTATGATTCTCCCTTGGATGACACATCTCATACTATTTTTACTTCTCTCCTATCATCTTCTAATACTAATAACAATCCAATTTCTACTGACACTTCTTTTGAATTTCAAGACCAATCTAAACCAACTAATTCTTCATCACAAAAAAATTTACAACCTTATTCTCAACCTTCTCATTCTTATCAACATAGATTTCAATGGTCTTCGAATCCACCTTCTAAATATCTTCTTAATCATTACACACTAATATCTAACAATATCCTTATGGGTTATGATGAGTGGGATCCCATTGCAGAACTTACTAATCTTCCATCCCAAATAACTTTTCTTGAACTCATGAGTACATCTCCATGTCATAGAAAATACCTCATGCAACTCTTATTCAAGATGAATATCCCTTGCCCTCCTCTATCGATATTGGAGGCCAATTTATCTAGATATAAGGATAGTATCTTACAATAAATTGAAGAGATGTCCATTAACATTTATTAAATTATAGATACTTATCTTTATTTATGATTTCCTATCACATCTATGATTCTATACAAGATTTTACTTCATGAAAATGATCTACGATTATTTATTAGCATCCAAATCAATGATATCTAGGTTAAACAAGACTTAATCGATGAGGTTTATGGAACCTATGTTGCTTCCCTTGATTTAATTAAGACTCTTGGGTATTCTAAATGTAATCTCAAGTCTACACACAACACATACCAAGGATACGGTAGAAAGTAAATGCCTCCCTTAAGGTGTGTGTGGTTTCCCATTACCATCCCACCTATTACTATTTATGTGAAGGTGATGATCTTCAAATTCCCCTTTCATATAACATCTTGATTGGTAGGTCGTGTACTCATTGTATGTGAGTTATTGCATCTTCCACTTTCCAATGCATAAAATTTTCTCACAATGGAGCCATTTATAATATTCAATAAGACACTAACCCTTAGAATTTTGAAAAATTCCAAGATTATGGCATCTTCAATATTCCTACTCTTGAGTCTTTGCCTAGTGTTCCATTCATGAGTTATAACATTTTAACTTTCCTATAAACTCAACTAAAGGTTACAATGGGAATCATGAGCTCATTGGTAACATTCCTCCCAAACTTTTAAACTCTAATGATGATGATATTGATGAGATTAAATTAAAGATCAAAACCTTTGATCTCTCACCTTTCTCATCTCATATCTTCTTGCTTATTTATAGACTCATTCTTGCAAGTCTCCTTGTGATGACATTCTTGTAGTCTTAACCAAGACTAGGCACTCTATTCACCAAGCATCCTCTGATGGTAAGGTCATCTTGACCTATGTCATCAATCTTCATACTCCAGATTATGATGATGGTTATTATTTAGATGATCCTATTTTATGTAGCCGTATTTAGGATTATGATGTGAAGATTATTTGTTACCACTCTTCTTTACTTGATTCTTTTCATACATCTCATCATTCTCTTTCATTTATAGTTCTTGATTCTTGCATTTTTCCTCTTTATCATAGGGTAGAGATGGTGTTGATACCTCTAGTTTATAAGAAACCACTTAATACCATGCTCTTGGATCATGATATGACTAGACCTTATCACTTTTCCATACCTATAGAAGTACTCCTTAAAATTTCTATAAATCCCACCCCTCCTTTAGTAGGGCCAACTATAGTTAATATTATTCCTTTTTCTCTCTAGTTGATCTTGTTTCCTCTCCTTTTATTGTTGAGCCTCTTCCTACTTCTCATCCTAGTGCTCTTCTTATCGAGTATAGTTCCACTCCTTCCCCATGATCACCCTCCCTTGATGATGGCTTATTTCTATTACCTAAGATGGATCCTTTGGCCACAAAATAGGTTGATGAGTCCTCTTCAACTACTTCTCCTATTTCACCTCCTTCCATGAGTGTTCCTAAAACCACTCACAATCATATCCATTGCTTTCATAGTATAGATAATCACTCTTCCACTCATTGTCATAAGTTATGACAATACCTTGATACCTTGCATCCTTCTTACCCATCATCAGACAAAGCCATACCTCCCCCAAAGGTACTTCTTAAATATTTACCTAAGTATGGTGAGGTATATTATCTATGACACCTATGTGGCATGCATCACACTGATTATTTTTGCATTCTTCAACAACATCTTAAATATCATATTTTAGCCATCCCTAGACCTTATGCCATTCCTCCCATAGGTTGTTCCCATAAAAAAGGCTCCTCCTTCTCCCATGGCTCCACCTCTAGTGGTTGCATCACCTCCTATGGTCCCTTCACCACCTTTTATGCCTCTACCTATGATTCCTTCACCTGTGGACATTCCCTCACCTATGGATACTTCTCCACCTATGAGTTCTTCACCTGTGGATCCTTCTCCACATGAGATTCCTTCTTCTCCTATAGATTCTATTTCCATGCATTTTCCTGACCAAACTTTGCCTAAATTTCCTCCCCAACATGATCCTTTGATAATTCCTAATTTTTTAGTTAAGGATATTAGAAAATAAGTATTTTCCCAATATTCACTAGAGA
>JARHVA010001750.1:1752500-1877500 GCA_037957365.1 Torreya grandis | reverse complement strand
TAAAGATAAATACGCACCCATCTTTGTTGTGAAGTCTTGGGAGAGGAAGATGGTAAAGTAGGAAGGTAAGTTGATGAGTTTGATATCCTACACAATTAAAAGGCTTGTGCACGCATGCATTATAAGATTCAAATCATTGATGATTCCCATAGTTTTGACCATCATGCCATCCATCTTGACCATTCCTTTAGAAATAGGGGAATACATGATTCTGAGCACATCTACAATCCTTTTTATCATTGCTAATAGTATTACACCTGAGTTGATCATGCAATTATGTAGTATATGTTGGTCAATGATCAAAGATATGTAGAATAGGGGCAGCTTGGTGCTACTATGAGCTTGAATTTTTTCCACTTTGTGTTGGCATAGACTCATAGAGATAGAAAGCATAAATTTAAATGTCTTACACTCTTGGAATCTTTTTAGAGTATGCTATAGAAAATTCCTTTGAGATAGAATAGAAAGAGTGTCCCACATGGTTACATTAAGGCTCATCTTATTCATTTGATCAACTATGTTGAAGGGGATATGATATCCCTTTGATTATGGTTTATGAATAGTAGTCTCTTCTTATGATTGTGCACTGGTTTGAGGTAGCTCTTCTCTTTGCATAGCCTATTCTATACACATTAAAGGTTACATAGAAACCTTGGTTTATTTACTATGCAAGTAATCTAGGGAATTAAAGGCAAGGGCATTAAAGTTGGTATTACCTCTTTTGTCACTCTCTTTTTGAATTTTGTATTGAAAGTAATTAGGATACTTCCTCTGATGCACCATTCTAATTTACATAATTAAAGACTCCCTCATAGTAAATGATGAGAGTATACCCATCTTGTTGTTTTAATGGTACTTAAATTTCTCCTTCATTTAAAGTTGTGGCATTCACTTACTCTTGAGTTTATTCCAAAATTTGCACTATAAGTGCTTATTTCATGAGTTTATTTATGTATGTAGCTTGATTATGTAGTTGCCCACATGGAAAAAGCCATTTAGGATCCTATACAAGATTGTTTTGTATTATTACAATGGATATAGATGCATTATCAACATCATCTTTTGGCATATAAGGTGATCTATTGTATGTGATCTAATTTTGTGCTTGTAGACCATCTTGGTAAGGATGTCTACTTGGCTAGTATTACTGAGTGAAGGGTTGGTGAGGCTTGAGGTACTATGATTATTAATTTTTGAGTGATATAAGCTCATTTACAAATCTTTACACTAGAATTTTAACCTCATGCAATTTTTTATAGGAAACAACAAATGAATTTGTTGGGCTCACTATGGTGAGAATAGGTACTAACATAGGCTGCCAGTTGGTTGGCTAGGAGAAGGATCTATGAATAGAGGCATAGGGGGTCTAATCATAATTTTCCTTGCTTGTATCATATAATTCTTTTTGTGCATAGTGAATTCATAGACATCAGGTAGTATTGTGCCTCTAATGGATTAAATAATCGCATCTATATCACTATTAAGAGCTTTTAAAAAACATAAAAAATGTAGTGTTTGTAGATGGCTTACACAAGAGTAGGATCCTATCCCAAACTCTCTAGAACTTGAAGTTAAAATAAACCATCATCTCATGTGGGATAAATTTATAGCTGTGAGTTAATTTATCAGAGATAAGTGGTCACTTTGGTCCTCAAATTACTTGCATAGTTCTCTAATTTCATCCCAGTTGTGAATAGAGTTTAGTCTCAAGCCTCAGTACCATTGAAGTGCTTTGACTTTGAAGGAAGAGACTATTATCTTAACTATGACATTATCTTTAGTGACATGGTGTTTTGAGTATATATTTATGATATTTTAAATGTACTCCATAGGGGAAACCACATTCTCTCTATTAAAGTGGGATAAACTTTTGAGGGATATGACTATAATGTCATCACACTAGGCAAGAATCAATGGACTACCTCCATTGAAAGGTAAAAATAACTAAATTCTCTATAAAAACATGAATATGATATGGAATAATCTTCTTCTGGGTGTAAGGAATCTTTGGAATGAAGGTGTACACTGATCTCTAAGGGATGACTACATTAAATCACTCTTTATTCTAATAGGTGATAAAGATGTTCTTAATCTTCTTCTTATATAAGGTGTTACAAGCTCAATGAAATGGAAATCAATACCCTTTGTAGATGATATTTTTCTTCTTGGCATGTAGATAGGGGATTGGTCTTTATGAACCATAAATACTTATAATTGTCAGGTGGTCTTACTGAGTGTTTGTAACACTTGTTAACTAAGGGTAACATTGATTCCTTATCTTTAATTCAAAAAAATTCCACCAGGCATACTATAATCTATTTTCATTTTAAATGTGAACCCATGGATGGTCATCTATGCTAGACATTTTGTGATAGGGCACAACATGAATACCTTGTATAAGGTGCAAAGTATTTGGTGTTGGGCATGGAAGTGTTATTTCTCACCTATGCACATAGGACATCGGTTGTCTCATCATAATTATGGCAATGTACCCAAGGTGTAGGACCTTTGTGCTCTTTAGGATGATATTTTAGAGTAGGCTAGATTCCTTTTATTCTAAGTGCACCTAGTTTAAGACTAGTGCAGAAACCTAAAGATCATAAAGGTAAATATACTATGAATATTAATCTATGATTTTTAAGGGAAAAGGGAGGGAGAAGGTAAGAGGTTGAAATAAAATAAAAATGTGATACATCGAGAATAGAGTGAGTGCTCATACTACTATAAACACACTAAAAATCTTTGGGAATAATATTTTATCACACAAACTCTACTAAGGACACTTTAAATGCATGAAAATTTTCCATATAGGAATGAGTACAAAGTGCAACACTAATAGGGACAACAAATGATCCAAAGGCAATGTCTACATAAACCCAAATATGCATAGGATGTAACCTACAAGTGAGTTTTGAGTTCCACATAGAGGTATTGGGAATGGACAATGATGAGAGGGGAAAATATTACCCACAAAAAAAGATCAAAAAACATAAATAGCACATAGATTCTAAGAATAATAAAGGGAGGTGAACTTAATTATCATTAAATGCAAGGTTCAACCAATATAAGTGCTCTTGGTGGGAAAATTTTGGTAGCATGAGGTTACCTAAAATGTGTTAACCATTTTGACAATGAAGAATATGGATTTTATAAGATCAATCCATTTTAAAATTAATGTGATACTTGGGGTGGTAGTTATAAATTTCTAATTCTATTGTAGTGCCACACCCATGCTTCTTGAATTCTATCTGGTGATTTAAATCCAAGATTCAGTGGTAGGATTATTTCTAGATCTATGTGTGTGTCTGAGAGTGGGAGATTCCTAAAAAATTCTAAAGAAGTGATGTGTACTCATGTTTTGATGTCTAATAACCATTTTTGTATTTACTTGTCTAATAAGGCCTTGAACACTAAACTTATTTTCCAACTACCTCTTTATACTTTGTGTCCATGTGTCAATATTTGTTTAAGGCTCCCTTGAACTACCATGTCATTGTTTTATATCTGGGATCCACATGTCTATAAAGTAGTATGCACACATCATATATCATATTCTATGATGTATGAGACCTTAGAAGCTAAATTTTTCTATTTAGTGTAATACTTAATCATGAATATATAGGGACCCTTTTGAATAGGAATGCATGTGAAGATGGAAGATATTTGGTGAACTTATTATAAGTTGGAATTACTTCTTATGCACCTCTATCTACACTATCTAAAGATTAGAGATCTTCATCCTGAAACCTTCACACCACTTAGGCTTATGAGATGAAGGATTCTATATGGTACACACATCAATAAATTCTAATGGGAATGAATTAACACTTAGTTGATGCACATATATGTGTTAACTGCTTTAGGTGTTGGTATGGATGGGAAGTATTTGCATATGGTTTCCTTTTAAGAACTTGGTACTTTGTAGGTATGCAAATAATCTATAGGATCATTATGATATCTATACAAGATGGGGGTGACTTATAAAGTCAACAAGACCATTTTAGACCTTAGTTTAGATTTTTTCACTCAAAATTCCCATGTTTTGTGTTGTTTATGTATTAGTAACTTCACCTCTACTGATTGAAAACTTTACCACATTTTTTGTATTCTTTTTTTCTTTTTTTCTTGGTAAAATAGTGACGTTTACACTATGTATAGTGACTTTGCCTCAAAATAGTGAGTTCATTGCTAATAATTAGCAATTTCACCCTATGGTCATACCTTTCTAAAAATAGTGACTTTATTCAAAGGAAAGAGTGACTTTGTCCCCCATGAATGGTGAATTTTTTAGGTAACCATCCTCTATATTAACATAAATTTTCAAGGAAAATAGTGACTTTTTTGGTTATAATCAGTGACTTTGTCCCTACTAATCGATGACTTTGCCAATTTCTATCTAGTTGGTTTATTTTCATGAAGTTTGTGACTTCACCATGTTTAGTAACAATGGCTTCACCTTGTGTCAAAAACATGAGACGTCAAAAGTTCAAAAATTTTAACTTATTCTTGCAAACTAATTTAATAAAATTAATCCACTAACATTCATTACAATGAATTAGACAAGTTAGAAGAATTTTTCACATCTTATCAAGGCATTTTCACATTTTATTTTGGTGTTTAAAACATGAACAAAAAACTTTCATTTTTCATCATTTTCAATTTTTCACAAAGGTCCAAACTTCAATCATGATTTAAATTAGTGCTTAAAAAGAATAAAAACTCTATATTTAGCACTCCTAAGAGCATTTTTAATTTCTGATTATTCATTTTCAAAATCACTTAACTAGTTTCATTTTAGAGTAGTTTTTTTTTACACATATGGTCTCCCCTTGTCCCAATTAGGGAACCTAGGTGACCAAAAATGTAATCATTTTACTTATTTATTAGATTAACCTAAAAAAATGTTTTGTACAATTTCCTATTATTCTTAGGAACTTGAGCGACTAAAAAACAACCAAAAACACTCATTTTGATTTGGAATATAATAAGAACATGAAAAATGGATGGGATAGTGGCTAAGTAGTTATGCTAACTAGATGGAGGAGGAATCAAGTCATGAAATAGTCTAAACATTAGACTCCACTAAGTAGGACATGATTGAAGTTATTTTTTAAGGGACAATACCCTTGCATAACAAGCTAGATGGTTTGAATCCACTAGTGGATATCTTTAATTATGAACAAGTATTTTTCAATGATTTTAGACCCCCTATAAATCCAAACATGAGACCTTTTACATATAATTGACCCCACTTACTGTAGAACATCCTACCAATTGTTGAGTTTCTCAATAACTTTAAGTTCTTGACATCTACCAATGTTTTTGACATGTACCAATGTTTGAGAGATAGAGGGGGGATTAAATACTCTAATTAGATGTGATATTTTCTTTATTGGATTAACAATTAATTATTTTTGAAATTGGTATATTAGTAGAAAATTTGGTGGATATGATACATACCTTGTGTTATTTTTAGAATAGGATCACACACTTAGGTGCAACATTTTATTTTACTTATGTACTATTTGAGTCTAAAAGTTACTTTTTCAAAATCAAAACAAACAAATAGACACATATCAGATACACCAATTTTCACCAAGAAGTGTTATGATATAGAAATCATTCAAGCCATTTACCTTAGCTCAAACAAAAAATAAGACCAAGACCAAATGTGCCTTTATTTTTAGATGATTCATTGTTATGATACCAATTTTAGTCTAAACCTTTGTTCATCCAAGTCTTTCAAAATTTCATTCTAAACCCATATTTCAAAGTTTAGATATAAAATGATTGGTTTACTATTGAGTCTTTTTTATAAATTGGGCTTAATTTGTTTACCTTTATGTGTTTATATTATGAAACTTAGATCAATTTTTGTTTTTATTTTTAAAGACCTTTACCTAGCGACCTAATTTTTGTTTACCACATCTTACCTTGATTCCAAGTTTATATTTTAGACCAAGTTTTCCATTTGTTTCAAGTTAGGGTATTTAAATTTAAGAGTGTTTTAAAATTCACATGCCTATATAAAATTTATTTCCAAAAACCTATTTAAATTTATATGTGTCAAGACCTATTTCATGTGTCTAGACCAAGTTTATTTTCAAGATCAATTTCACTTTGTCTAGATCAAGTTTGTTTCCAGGAACTAGTTTCTAAGGCCAATTTCATGTGCCTATTTCAAGACCTTAGTTTGTTTTCTTAGTTCAAATATCAAGTACCACATTCTAATATTAAATTTTATTTATAACATTTTCTAAGACCAAAATTTTATTTTGCCTTTTGTTGACCATTTGTTCAAAAGACCTTAGAGTGTTAATGGTAATTTAAACTAAGTTCTTATTATTTTTTGTATACACCCTAAATTGGTCAAGTAACCACACATATTATGTATTTTCATATTCCTTTCATAGGAGACTCTAATTGGAGAATATGAGCCTTGTTCACATTTAGCTATGTCTTTTGTTATAGTTATCATGGTCTTGTTTCAACAAAACCTAATCATATTCCTAGTCATTCATAGACTTTCAAAACCTAATTCTAACTTAGCCAAACCCCTTTTCACATGCTTATTCCATCTACCAAATTCTTGAGCCTATAGGATACGAGTGTTAGGGTTGGAATATAGTGTTAGACCCTAGGGTGTCTCATTTTTAGCACTCTTATCCAACTATATTTTGAGTCATAATGATTAGTTTACCTCACTCAATGAATCTTAACCCCTCATTATCTTTATCCTTAAGTTTTATTAATGTCAACAAAATGTGAATAAAGCTCCCTAATTTAAAACAAAGAGTATCCTATATAAATGACTTCATAAGTAATTTTATATCTAGCACTTACTATTTTTACATAGTACATAATTAAAAATTAGTTAATAGTATAGCTCAACATTCTGTATCACACATAGATTTACATGCTTGATCAAGGAAGGGCCTAGGTGAAATTAATTCTTGCATCTACCATGCACATTGATTATACACATTCCCTAAGGGTTAACTACATTTGATTTGAGACCATAACTTGAGGGTTAATGTAGACAATGATTAGGATAATAAGGGTTCTAGATCATGTGATCATTCTTCCCCTAACCTAGTTTTAGCCCCTTTTGATTTTGATGTATTTGTTACTTCATGTGTGTAGATAAAATAGGGTTACATATAAAATTATCTCTATAAGGATCTATATCAATAGTCAAGATATAAAATTTCATAGGTGGATTAATACAAGAATAGTGAACAAAACCCAGAAAGATTAGGTCTTTGTGACTAGTTTGGTTAATAACAACATCAACTAGACTATAACATTGAATACCAAGGTGTCTTGTTTTTAGTCATCATATCCTTTCACTGAATGAAAGCTAGATTTATATTTTAGACATCTTCCTGGCCCTACATAATAGTTTTCAGCATTTTTAATAGTCATCTCATCTTATTTTTCTAGATAAGTTATTTCCTTCCCCTATGTAATTAATTTGACAAAATCTATATTTTACCATATTAAATTAGATTTTCTACTCATTCTAGACTCTTTACTATTTAGGAACTAGACCCTAGTTTCCTAAATATAATAAAATATTTGGTAAACCTAACTTAGTTTGAACAACTCTAAAACCTTAGGTACGCTTAGGGTTTTTCCTTCATATTTTTGTGCAAAAAATTAATTTCAAATTTATGATTTTTGTATAGATTTTTATGCATTAATTATATTTAAATATTATTTTAGAATTTAAATTATTACAATAATTTTAAAAAAATTTAAAACCCTAATTCGAAACCCTAGATTTCCAAACTAGGTCCTCAAACCCTAAGTTTCCCTCCCTTACAATTTTTAGAAAAATATTTTGGATTTTTTGCCAATTATTTAGAGTGTCAAATATATTTTTAAAATCTCAATATTAGTAGTTATTATATGAAAAAATTAAATTTTTGATTTTTGTATAAATTTTTGTGCATTTATCTTATTCAAATTTATTTTAGAATTTAAATTATAGAAATAATTTTCAAAAATTATAAAAACCACAATCCAAAACCCTATATTTCCAATCTAGGTCCTCAAACCCCAAGCCTTCCTTGAAATTTTTAGAAAAATATTTTGAAATTTTTGCAAATTGTTTAGAATGCCAAAAATATTTTCAAAATCACTATGTTAGTAGTTATTATTTCATTCATTTGCTTAATAATAATTGTTCACATTCTCTTTGGGGAAATAAATAAAATGGACACTAGGTACTTCTTCCCTCTCATCCCATAGATCAATTTCTAAATTTTTCTCATAATTATGACAATGAATGGACAAATTTTCAAAATTGCACATTAGCTAAAAATGTAGAAAATAATTTCATTTACAATGAAGATAATTACTATTATTTTAATGAGGAATATGATGATACATATGAAAGTGATAGTGAAGAGAAAGTATATTAATCTTCTTCTCTCAAACCTATCTCTTTTATTCCTTCTAAAGAAAATAATTTTGATAAATGGGAGAGTTACTTTTCATCTCATTCTCCTATGCATAATGCACTAAATGAACAAATTAGTCATGAAATTTAAAGTGAACCTATTATTGGTGATAATTTGCTTCCATGTGAACCTTCTCTCTCTCTCTCTCTCTCTCTCTCTCTCTCTCTCTCTCTCTCTCTCTCTCTCTCTCTCTCTCTCTCTCTCTCTCTCTCTCTCTCTCTCTCTCTCTCTCTCTCTCTCTCTCTCTCTCTCTCTACTTCTATGTTCAAAATACAACAATATAAATGTAATAAAATAAATTGCCAATGCATAGTTCAAATAATCCATCTCATGCTCTCAACTCCACTTTATCAAAAAAATGTCTAAATGATAACTCTCTTAATCTTAATTCTCATATTGAAAATGGAAATAATGCATACACTCCATCCATGGATAAAATAGATGCACATAATATTCTAGTTTCACATGATAATTTATTATATATTATAAAATAATTAAATTCTTCTCTTACACCTCTCCCTAGTGAAAATGAAAGTGATAATGAGTATGATAGTGAACATGTAAATGAATATGAAAATGAGAGTGACTATGAATAATATTTCATCTATGATAATGCATGTAATAATGATGATTCTTATGTACATAGTGAATAATAAAATGCATCACATGATTCTAACTCTTCTCTCACTCTTCCTATAAAACATAATGCACTACTAAATGTTATTTCTACTTTTATGCATGATTTTGTTTCAAATAATGAGCATGTTAATGATAATATCATATCTTCTACTCAATTAAAATGTGATTCACTAAAATATAAAGATACCAATGAATCTCCAAAGCCACCCCCTACTATAGTAGTACCTATTTTTCACTCTTCACCTAAAGAGAATGGTAGATAACATCCCTCCACTAAGGTCCAAGTTACCATTCTCAAAAGGTTCAAGTTAGCACACCCCCTCTCTATGATCTAATTGATAAATGTAGCATTCCCATGGATAAATTAATGATCAAATTTAATGATTAATGAACCACTTCAAGATGATAATATACCATCCTAGGAGATTATTTATTTGATTCATGTCATGGGTGAATTACAACACCAAGTACATCTCTTTACCTTGGAAAATAAGGCTTATAAGTCTTTGATGGATTCCAATGATTTACATGGTAACACTCTTCCAAAGACATTTGTAAAATCTTCATTGCCTAAGCATTTCCAAATACCATCATTGCTTCACATTGATGGAACTGGAGATCCATTCATACACCTTCAATCTTTTTAGAAGGCTTTACCATCTCATACAAGTCTTTTGATTCTATTAAAATTGTTCTAGCAAACACTAGTGGGGTAAGCACAAAATTGGTTATTTTATCTACTCTTTGTTGGATCCTTAAATGCATGTGATGACTTAGAGGAGGAATTTCTTAGATATTACATAGAAAACATGGGCCCTCATGTTACATATGAGAAACTTGCCACATTACATCAGAATACTTCAGAACCAGTTAGTGATTATATCTTATGATTCAAGATGCACATGTTAAGATTGATTTATAAACAAGTAGATTTAGATATTTAATATGTATTTATTAAGGGTATTTATCAACCTCTCCTCGACCACCTATTATATTATATAGAGTCCTCTTTTAGACACTTATGTTATACAATTATAGCTTTGGGAAACAAATTGGGATTGATTGAGGCAGATTTAGTTGATCAAATTACTCTAGATTTTGTAGTAGTACCTCCATCTCCAACTCCTAACACATAACATCCACCATGTCCTAAACAAGATAGAATACCTCAACTAAAAAAATAACTAGTTAAGAACAAAGAGCCAATTTATAGAGCACAACCTATAGTATTCACTATAGAGAATAGTAGTAAGGCACCACTATAGTTTGATTCAAAGTGGGATAACCCATGTGCCATATTATCAATACTACTAGATAGGAGGTTAATCACATTACCTTATACTCATCAATAAGATCCACATCTCTTTATAGATAGAAACATCAACCTTTTTGTAACTATTATCATATCCATGGACACAAAGATAATGAGTGTTATAGAATTATGGATTGTATTAATAGATGTGTTGATAATGAAATCATATCATTTATACAAGGGGAACCAATATATATTACATCATGGAACCATAAACCTCATTCATCCATGATTGATTCATCCCAATGCATTCCTTTATAGGAATAATTGGTCACTCATTGTGAGAGTAATATAGGTTTTAGGATAGAGCCTCATAGGATATCTCCTATTCAAAAGGTTTGAAAATGAGTACAATGAGAGAAACCTACATATATAATTATAGTTTGAGGAGTACATAGTGTGGTTCCATGTACATAACCAACACAATCATAGGCACCAAAGTAGATTACTAATCTAGAGAGATATTCACTATGATCAAGTTTTTTGGGTCTTGCCTCACATAACAACCTGCTATGATTAAAATTAGATGAACCCATATCACAAAATATTGCTCTAGAGATATATTCACTATGGCTAACTTTTTTGAGACCTATCTCATGTAGCAACCTGCTACAATTAAGATTAGGTGAGCCCCCATCATAGGTTATAGTTCTTGCTCAATCATATGCATCATAACAGAGGCCACATGGTGTTATTTCATGTAACAAACCACTATGATTTTGGATAGATGAGCATTCTTCATAGAACATAGCTACAGTTACACATCCAATAGAGTTATATTTGGTAGAGTCTCCACACATAGCTATAGTTAGTATATATCATACATTATCAGATACAACATATATTACTACACAACATGAACCATATGGACACTTTTTCAGTTGGCCATCAGGGTTCAAATAGTGATACGACACACATTTATACTAGCATTAGTTTAAAGCTTCACTTCATGGGGCAATGATGGAGCCAAATGACCAAACTTTGTATTCTTGAGCCACTCTCAAAGAATTGAGCACATAATTCTCTCTTACATCCCCTTCTACTAACAACTAACATTCCTAATTCCAAATAGCCATCCCTAGCCAAACTAACTTATAAAAATCTTGACCTTACCAATATCTCATGTTATCAATCTTAAACTAGTTCACTTTACCAAATCAATTTAAAAATGATAAAACAAGTAAAAAAAATTCTCACATATGATTACAAATCAAACCTAACATCACACTTGAACATATCATGAAAAATAAATTTACATCCCAAAATTTTGTCTTACCAAAGATATGCAATCTCAAAATCAATACCAAATCAACTATTTCTAATCAACCATTTGTAACATATATAACAACATACTTCAAATCGCATAACATAATCTGCATGAGTCAAAATCAAAGTAGTATCCATATATATAACAAATTTTTCAAAACATATACATCATATCATGGTACAATCATCAATGAATGGGCATCATGATCTCACTCTTAGTCTCACTCTCCCCATCAGTACTAGTCCCATAATCCAGTCTAGCACTTGATGGTCCCATACCTCCTCAAGCTACTAAATGCCTCTTATGATGACTCTCTTACTCTATGAATTGACCATGCTCCTCATGCAAGTCTACATATTACTATTGAAGATATATATACTCATCTATGATCCTTATACTCAAAAATCCAACATTAGGTGGAGGCATCCTATGCCTATCTAGCTCATCCCTCAACTCATCTCTCTCTCACTCACCACCATAACATATGTAGTTATAGCTATATCAACTCTATCAAATAAATGAGCATAAACACCAGATGTAATTATCACTCACTCTATCAAACCCTCTTCCATAGAATCATCAAGTACATACCATGTAAGCTCTTAGAGTGTTAAATCAATGATGGTCTCTTAGTACTCATCATCTCCACTCCCTACACCATCTTGTGCTTCATCTTGAGCACCTCTCACTCCACCTACACACAAAGTATAAAACTAAATTTTATATATATATATATATATATATATATATATATATATATAAATCAAACTAAATAAGCACAAACTTGTACACAAGTCAAATATAATTAATGATTACCTCCCATCATCTAGATCAATGTAGGATCCTCATACTCAGGAGCATACCCTCCATCAACAAGATATAATGGATCCCATCAATTCCTTAACCACCATGTAATATATGCAAGGAATGTATATAGCCACATCCCATGCATATAAAGGTAACAGTGCTAGCTTAGCCTTAGTAGGCCTTATACGAGATTCTACCCTCACTAGTGCCTATGCACTCCTCACCCACACCTATGATGTTAGGGGTACATGTTGTGGAACCCCAATATATTTGATCATGCACTCATACTAAAATTGATCATACACTCCAACCTAGGGGTCATGTATCCAATAACTAACCCTCATACACCATAACTACACTCTATTTTATTCTTTTTAGGAAATCATGTGTTTAATTACTAAGTAAATAAAGGGTCTAAGTAATGTAAGTTAGTAAATAGATATACTTTAATTAACCTAATAATTTGTGTAAATAGATAATATTTTGTATTTTTCTAAATATAGTAATATGTGAAATAAATTAGAACTTAGCTTATTCTAGATAATCTGGACTAAGGTAGAGTCTGATACTAGAGGATCAAGATTGGAAAATAGACTAGAACAAGTTCTTGAAATTCATTTTTGAGTTGGATAGGAGTACCAAAAGTGGACACCCTACTATCCAGTACTATAGTCCTATTCTAGTGCTATTGTCTTAAGGCTAAAAGCTTTCTGGGTTCTGTCCAGTAGGTCTATGTTACCCTATCTATAAAATTTTGAGGCATAAAATCCTATAGAGCTCACTACGTGTCTAAATCAATCTTTGAAACACTTAAGAGCTCCTAGTGCTTGAACTTGAATTAAAACTTAGGGAAATAAGATAAGGGGTTAGCGTGTAAAGGATACATTAGATACACTTCACACCTTATGTGTGGGCACACTATCTACATACCAATACTCTGAAGAGGGATCAAGCTAATGTATTTCTCCCATTAAAGTGTTTGGTGTAATAATGTGTGATATATGTAACTAAATGTGAAATTGGATGTACTTTGGATGACTAGGGACTAGTGTGAGTGCTTGAATAGGCTTGAAATGATCTTATAAGGCTATATATAGAGAATAAGGAAAAGTGTTTGAGTTTACTTACTTGTATTCTTTGTTCTATCCTCAAAATGAATGCCAACCCTTCTAAATAGACTTTTAATGGCTTTTTATAGGGTAATTAATTATCATGGGTTAAATGAATTTATGTTAGGCTAAAAAGGAAAATGATAAAGATCAAGAACTTAGGTACTCATAAATCTAAAATTATTATGAATTTTTAACTTAAATGTGATGCCAACCACCTTTAGATGGATTAAGGCACATAACTACTGAGAATGTTCAAAATAAATTGAACTTAGAAAGAAAAGAAGATCAATGTGTTGTGAACATTTAACCCAATCACTAATGTATACAACATGGATTATAATCCATAATTTATGCCAACTACTTAATCTAAACTAAAAGTGAGTACCATCATGCCATGCATGATAACCCATTGTATTTGAGAAAATTATATTGAAACTACTGAATCTAATTGATTTGGAAGTGCAAAAATTGTCCTTAAATTGAAAATTTTGCCCATTTTTGGAAATATTGAGTTTTTTTATACTTATAAAAGAGCCCCAAAATGTGTACACCCCTATTTTTGACCCAACTATCCATTTTTTGAATTGTTGTCTGATGTGAAAACTGACTATTGATCTAAAATTATCACTATTTTTCTGCTCTAGTTTGACTAGTTTGACCTCTGGATTTGGTATTGAGTGTTTTGAATGACTATATTGTGAATATTATGAGGTTTGATCTCTATGAAAATCCCCTATTTGATGCCCCCTCTTCTGAAGGTAGGAATGATGAACCGATAATGATTTCCCTAAAAAGAAAAGGAGTCTTGCAAGTGTGATAAGCTATATAGATGTACGATATAACATTGAATATTTGATAAGATATTTCAAGATATAGAAATATTTGAATTGATATATTGTTAGATTAATAGGGGTATGCCTAGATAGATATAATAATGTAAGATAATGTGCATGATACTAAACTAGAATGGTAATGTTAGATATTAGTTATAAGTCATTAGTTTGTTAGTAAGCATGGAGGGATGGAGCATGATGTTCATAATGGAATCCAAGAAATAAGATAAATCCATGATTGGAATCATGGACTTGGGTATAATGAGTAAAAAATAATAAAATTATCATATGAATAAATAAATAAATAAATAAGAAGAATATAAGGGTATCTAAGGACCATGCAAATAAGGGACATATACACATGTCAGTCAAACTGAAAGACAAGCATACAAGGCATGTTCAAATGCCACATACACATATAAGTGAACAAGAAACATTGGCATGATGGGCACAAGCACATGAAAGAGTAAAAATAAAGGACATTGGTAGATGTCATAAGGTACACACATGAATAGAATCAAATGATATTGACAAATGTTCTAAGTCAAAACAAGAGATGAGATGGAAATGGAAATGTAATCATACAAGATATGCTAAACAAGGAATGAAAGCAAGAGTAAGAACTAGAAGATACAAACACATCTAACTAATCAAAGAAAATGTGAAAGTATTTAAAACATGTGTAGTACAAGACTAGGTATATGAAAAGAAATACACAAGTGTTAAGCACTAATGAAATGCCAATGTAGTAATCTATGTAATCTAGTAGGGAATGTGCATTAGTATGATAACTCTGAGTGTGTATTGTAGGAATGACATACCTAGATGGTGTAGTCATGTATAAGATTCCCCTAATGGGTGTGTATATCTAATATATCTTGAATGTATAAGTAAGAATGCCCCCTCAATGGGTAGAATGAAGTAATCAAATAGATAGATGTCACTGCACACACTCAAAAAAGATCAAGTGAAGCATGGTAATGTAGATGAATTGTCATACAATATAATTAAATAGAAAATGTAAGTCCTAGAATGATAGTAGTGATGTAAAGCATGGATGATGCATACAATCAAAATGTTTTTAGTGTTTTTTTAAATTATTTGAATGTTTTTGTATTTTGAAGTATTATATTATTTTTGTGTTTTTGGAAATATTTTAACTATGTACAATCAAGTACGAGAGATTATGTATAAAAAAATATTGAGAATAAATTATACTAACTGATGAGTCTCAGATGAGACTCCCTATTATGGTATCCTATATCAAAAAATTGAATCGTGCATGATTATGAAGCATGATTGAATGGTTGAGAATATGAATTTGTATATTTGGATGCATCATTGGTATTTTGAAAATCATAATAACCTATATTATTTCACTCATCATTATCATCTTGATTTTGAACCAATGGAATGCTAGTATTGACTGTTATTGTATCTAGATGTTTTCCTTTGATAAATTGTGTTTATGAATGATTTGCCTTAGGATATCTAATAAATCCCAAACTTGGTGACAAACATTATCAACTGCTAGAATAGGAGTAATGATGCCTTGAGCATGCTTTCCCAACCCTTGACCTTGATAATCAAACTATTGTATATGTAGTTGAGCAAACCCATATGGATTTGAAATTTGGGCATCATTTTAGTGAGGTAGATTTTCATCTTTTTCTTACTTGACTTGTGTTTTTGGTACTATTTGTTGTTCTAATTTTACTTTTTGATCCTTTATTTTTTAAGTGCTACTTTGGTAACCACTTTTGTACTATTTCTGAGTTTGAACCTTTATGAATGTGTTCTTGTATTTTCATGGATTTCTTGAATAATTTACCTTGTATAAGGTCCTCATTAGAAATTATCTATTATTTATGTTTTTTCAATGCCAAACATGTATCTGTGTGATTCCCATGCATTCTATGATATGCATAATAATATCTAGATCTTCTTACTGGATGTAGAGGAGTTAGTTTGATCAAGTTATATTTAATCATTTCCCTTAGTACCTCACTTTAAATCTTATTTTATCTTTTAATTCTTTTTAAATCACTATTTCTAGAGTTACTTTATTGTTATTTGTTGTTTTGATATGTAACATTGCTTGCAACCAATTGATTAGGTGAAGGTGCATATACATGATTGACATTAGGGTGTCTTTGATGCTTTTGTATTATAATATGATTTTATAATGTTGTGATATTTTCATGTAATAGTTGATTCTAAGTTTGTAAATCTGAAATTATCTTACTCATACTGGTGATTTGATCATTTAGAGTCTCACGAGTACAAAACTTAGTTCATTCCAATTAAACATGTAAGCACATATGTTGAAGAGGATGTGAAGAATCTATGGGCTGAATGTATGCATTAGGAATAATAGTAGAGGATACCTCACCTTTTGAAGGGGTGATAACATGGTGGTTAGAGGGAAAGTAGATATTACCCTCTTGAGGGAACGGAGGAGAAGGCATTTCTTTCCTCTGCATAATATATGACATTCAAACAAGAGTAGCCAAAGAGGCATATACATCTAGGTAGAAACTATGCATATAGGCTAAAACACATGTAAGTGGAGTTATAAATTGTATATAAATATGATTATAGAGAACATTCCACATGAAAGATAACAAACAAGGGACATAAATCATGAATTTGTGCATGTATGCATAAGAAACTATGACATGTGCTATGGCATTTGTAATATTTTTATCATGATAAAATTTTATAGTTTTCCCTATGAGAGATAGATAATAAAGGGTAAAGAGCATGAAATTTTTCATCTATGCATAAAGAGTTTTTACATGTGATATAACATTTTGCATGTGTTTAGCATGATAAGTTTGAAAAATTTTCTGTATGAAAGATAGAAAGCAAAGGATTGAGATCATGGATTTGTGTAAGAATTAATAAATATATTTGACATGTATTATGACATTTTTAATGTGTTTAGCATGATAAGCTTAAAAATTTTTCCATATGAGAGATAAAGAATATGAAAAAGAAATATTGAAATCTTGTGCAAGTTTAGCAATGAATTCTATAATATCATCTCTTATTATGAAACATAAGCATGAAATGCATGTTAAGCACGGGATATACTAAGAGTGGGGGGTGAATCAGTATATCATATATCTTATAAAACTTTCCTTAACTAAATTCCACTTAATCAAAAATTCAAGATATGCAATAAAACTCAAACAATAAACACCACAAAAGATAGAGAGAGACACCAGATATAACATGGAAACCCAATGTGGGAAAAACCACGGAGAACAATCTCAAGTATATGAATGAGCACAAACCCAAACAATATTCACAAGCCAAGCTTTTAGGAGCACCATACCCCTTTGTTGAGCACCAACCTAGCTACTATTAATGAGCACCAACCCATAAGAGCACCACACCCCTTTGTCAAGCACCAACCCAACTACTATTTGTGAGCACCAACCCACAAGAGCACCAACCCCTTTTCTGAGCACCAACCCAACAATAATTTGTGAGAAACAATCCATAGGAGCACCAACCCCTTTGCCGAGCACCAACCCAAAAACAATTTGTGAGCACCAACCCCTTTGTGTATACCACACACCTATCTCTTAAAGTTTTTATCTCAACAAATGATAGATCAATACAACATATCTTTCCTCTCTCTCACCTTTGCTCTTCTAATCTAGATATAACAAATACAAATCATATTCATCTCTCATAATTGCTCTTCTAAGCTAGATATTACAATATCAAATCAACCTCTATCTTCCATATTACAGATGGCTTCTCAAGCCTTTATTTATAGCTTTCCAAATGACCTTTGGCCTTCCCCCTTTGTGACCCTTCAATCCTCATGGAAAATGGTGCCAAACTTGTATGACCCTTCATATTCAATCCTTTGAAAAGTCATGTGGTGACCCTTCATGATCAAAAATATCCTTCCCTCTTTTATCCTCATCTTGATGAATTTTCATATTCCTTAAAGTGTCCCTTCATCAGAAATTGTGTCCTTACACTTTTGTCTTCACTTGGTGACTCTCGGAATTCCCCAAGATGAATTTTCATGGGAAAATGCATCCCATCCTTCTTTTTTCTTTAACCCATGGCTCTTTGACTTCTCCATGGGCCCTTCTTTTGTCTCATATACAACCAAAAATATATTAGTTAATATTAAATAAATATTAACTCATATTAGCTAATATATATTTATTACAAACAACATTAAATATAATGGGGCCTTTATCACCAATAATGCTAGACTTTTGACATCAATGACAATATTTCCAACAATCTCCCCCTTTGTCATTGATGGCAACCTCAATCCTGAAACTACCACATCCTATCACCTGCACATACCATTATTTGAAAACATATAGTAACTCCCCCTTACTGTAGCAACCTGTACTTGTTCCCTATACCTATTTCTGCACATGTACTTGTACCTATTATTCTCCCCCTTTGACATCAATGGCAAAGGGCCTACCTAGATATAACACTTAGCTCCCCCTCAATTGATGTTCAACATCAATGGCAAGAAGTAATATAAATTAATCCCAACTCCTCTTATGTGTCTTTGAGAAGATATCTGATTAAAACATTGCTTGTCCTTTGAGAATCTGCAATCAACTCATTTGAATATTTTCTTATAATCTCACAAACTTTCACATGAAACTTTAAGGTGTATCCTTGATCACATATATGAATTACACTCAATATATTATGCTTACAAAACATTCATAGCTTTGGTTCTACTAATATCCAAACTTAAAATACCTTTTCTAGCTATCCTGGCAGTGGTTTTATCTTCGAATTTCACTATGCCACCATTGATCTTCTTTACTCTTATATCCTATCATATGCCTCAAACATCCACTATCAATGAACCATGGCTGATCTTTATTTCTTACATGCAAAGATATTTTCACCAACATATAATCTTCAAGTTGTTTCTTCTACCATGAACATGACTGAACCTTCTACCTGATGAATGGAACTTTGAAACTCTGATCCTTCTTCATTGAATATGCATGAATATCCTTCTCCTTATTTATAAAACTATTAGCTCTTTTTCAAATTTCTAATTTCTTGTGACCATAATCATTTGAAACACTTTAAAACTTTAAAACACTGCATATGCAAGAATCATTCTAATAGCCTCAAACCTGAATACTAATGCAAAATTTTCTTAAAAAATCTATTCCCTCAAAAGATATACAAATTAATTTTCCAACTCACATTCTTGTCATGCAACATAACCAAGACCCAATAGCATCCGCCATACTTCAATTTTTCTTAAAAGTGTTTCCTTGAAGCCTAGAAGAGACACCCCACACAATAGGTTTTTAGAAATAAATATCAGAAGATTCCCACATCTCCTCTATTTCTTCCTTTATCTTCTTGTGTTTTTCTTTTAGAATCCATTTAAGCATGTCTAACCTTTTTGACTTACTAACCTTATCATTTATGGTGTTTTTCTTTTTCTCAACTTTTGCAACTATCTTATCTTGACAAAGCTCATGCTCAAATGTAACAAGAGATTCTGCACAATCCTTCTTATCTTATTCTTTATCTACTAGAGCAAGTAATTCATTTGCATTCTTGAACTCAACCTAATCAACCTTTACTATTTTAGGTCTCCAAACCTTAATTTGACTCTTCTCATAACTTTTAGGGGCTCTGTAACCTTTGACATACTTTGAAGATCTCTTTACTTGTTTTGGACGTAATTTAGCAATATGGCCAACCTTATGACAACAAAAGCAAACAATATTTCTCATACATTTTTCTTGAATGTGATTGAGATCTCCCTTTGACTAATTTCTTCTCCTCATACAATCTCTTTCCCTATAACAAACATGATAACAAATAAAACAATGGCCATGAAAATAATTTGAAAACTTAAAAGCATTGGGCTACCTAATCAACTTCTTTGATTTGCCTTCAAAACATGCATCCTTCTTTCCTTGAACCAATATTTCATGATCTTTCTCAACCTTGATTATAATCTTCTCATGATTATCCTTTAAATAACCTAACTTATCCTTCAACTGATTACACTCTTCTTCTTTTGATGTTAAAATTGATTTTACAACCACTAATTGATTCTTAAGATCCTGAATAAATATCTTATTTTATTTTACTTTTATAGCCAACTTAGAATCCAAGATACACACCTTTTCCTAAAGAGCCTCAACCATAGATTTTAACTCTTGATTCTCCTTCTTTATCTACTTGGCCATCTTATGCTTTTCTTTGATCTACCTTCAAGCTGTTAAACCCTTTTTGAAGGAACCTACTCTGATACCAAATTATTAAGCACAAGATATACTGAGAGGGGGGGTGAATTAGTATATCATATATATTATAAAACTTTCCTTAACCAAATTCCACTTAATCAAACATTCAAGATATGCAATAAAACTCAAACAATAAACACCACACAAGATAGAGAGAGACACTAGATATAATGTGGAAACCCAATGTGGGAAAAACCATGAAGAATAATCTCAAGTATATGAATAAGCACAAACCCAAACAATATTCACAAGCCAAGCTTGCAGGAGCACCATACCCCTTTGTCAAGCACCAACCCAGCTACTATACATGAGCACCAACCCACAGGAGCACCACACCCCTTTGTCAAGCACTAACCCAACTACTATTCATGAGCACCAACCCACATGAGCACCAACCCCTTTGCTGGGCACCAACCTAGCAACAATTCATGAGCACCAACCCACAGGAACACCAAGCCCTTTATGTATACCACACACCTTTCTCTCAATGTTTCTATCTCAACAAATGATAGATCAATACAATATCTCTTTCCTCTCTCTCATCTTGCTCTTCTAAGCTAGATATAACAAATACAAATCATATTCATCTCTCACAATTGCTCTTCTAAGCTAGATTTTATAGTATAAAATCAACCTATATCTTCCATATTACAAATGACTTCTCAAGCCTTTATTTATAGCTTTCCAAATGACCTTTTGCATTCCCCCTTTGTGACCCTTCAATCCTCATTGAAAATGGCACCAAACTTGTATGACCCTTAATATTCAAGCCTTTGAAAAGTCATGTGGTGACCCTTCATGATAAAAAACATCTTTCCCTCTTTTGTCCTCATCTTGGTGACTTTTCGTATTCCTTAAAGTGTCCCTTCATGAGAAATTGTGCCCTTACTCTTTTGTGTTCACTTGGTGACTCTTAGAATTCCCCAAGATGACTCTTCATGGGAAAATGTGTCCCATCCTTCTTTTGTCTTTACCCTGTGGCTCTTTGACTTCTCCATGGGCCCTTCTTTTGTCTCATATGCAATCAAAAAGTATTTGTTAATATTAAATAAATATTAACTCATATTAGCAAAGATATATTTATTATAAACAACATTAAATATAATGGGGCCTTTATCACCAATAATGCTAGACCTTTGACATCAATGACAATATTTACAACAATGTAAAGGATGAATCTTTGTACTGACATATGAGAGACTTCATCATTCATTTACATGATAGGGCCCATTATGGTTTCCTTGTTATTTGCAAGAAATGTAAGAAAATTTAGTAAATAGCTAACTATCATTTTTATAAATGTAAGGTAATACATCAAGAATTAGATTAGGAGATAGTATATGCAACTAGGGATTTGTCAAAAATATGTTTGCAAAATACTATGAAATTTTGAATTTGAATTTTGATTTATGATTTAAATATGCATCTACAATTTAGAAGTTTGAGGGAATATTAATTGATTTACTTGGACCTAGTAGGTGCAACTAGGGTTTTGAGATAAATAAAAGTTTTGAATTTACTATGAATTTTGCAAATTTGAAATTATTTTTTGATTTAGATATTCAACTAAAAATGCAAAACATGATTGGAATATAATTAAAAAATAACCAGGAACTAGTTGATCTAACTAGCATTTGAAAAGTTTTTTTTTCAAAATTAGTATGATAATGTTTTAAAAATTTCTATGAATTTTTAGAAATTAGCTTGAAAATTTTAAGGAAAATCTAAAAATATTTCTAAAATTAGCAATATATTTTTCCTAGTGGTTTGAAAGTGTTTGTATGCAAATAGGACCTAGTATGTGCAAACTAGGGTTTAGGTGAATTTATTGAAAATATTTCAATTAATTTTTAGTTTTATAATTTTTAAATTCAAGAAAAATCAATTAAATATTGTAAAAAATGAAAAATAATTAGCCCTAAGGCTTCTAGGGTATTTATGCAAAAATTTGAAGTAAGTCGTGTTCACCAAATATTTTATTATTTTTAGGGAATTAGGTGTTTAATTCTTAAGTTAATAAAGGGTCTGAGCAATGTAAATTGATAAATAGATATGATTTAATTAACCTAATATTTTTTTCAAATAGATATTATTTTGTCTTTTTCTAAATATAGTAGTATGTGAAAGAAATTAGAACTTAGCTTGTTCTGGTTGATCTGGATTGAGGCAGAGTTTGAAACTGGAGAATCAAGATTGAAAAACAAACTAGAATTAGTTCTTGAACTTTGCTTATAATTTGGATAGGATTGTTAAAAGTGGACACCCTATTGTCTAGTACTATAGTCCTATTATGACATTGTTGTCTTGAGGCTGAAATCTTTCAAGGTTTTATTTGGCAGGTCTATGTTACCCTATCTATTAAATTTTGAGGTCTAGAAGCCTATGGAGCTCACTATATGTCTGATTCAATATTTGAAACCCTTAGGATCCCTTGGTTCTTAAACTTGAATAGAAACTTAGGGAAATAAAATAAGGGATTAGTGTGTAAGGGATATGCTAGATGCACTTCACACCCCATGTGTGGGCATGTTATCTACATACCAATAATCTGAAGAGGGATCAAGATAATGTAGTTCTCCCATTGAAGTGTTTGGTATAATAATTTTTGATGTATGTAATTAGATACAAAATTGGATGTACTTTGGATGACCAAGGATTAGTATGAGTGCTTGATTAGGCTTAAAATGATATTAGAAGGTTGTATGTAGAGAATATGGAAGAATTCTTAAGTGTACTTACTTATATTCTTGATTCTTTCTTTTAAATGAGTTTTAACCCTTCTAAATGGACTTTGAATGGCCTTTTATAGGGTAATTAATGATCATGGGTTAAATTAATTCACTTTAAGCTACCAAGGAAAAGGAAAAGGATCTAAAATAATTTGACCATTAAGAACAATTTTGAGCTTTGATAATAGCACCAAAATCAAGACACCTTGAGTTTCAACGCTCCTATCTAATATGGTCATTATTGTCCTAAGTAGATGAGACTTGGGGGCATAGATCTAATTTTGAGAGGGCTACCTGGGTCTCAAAGAGCCTAGTTTGGAAAGCTATTGATGATTGGGAATGACTCAGAATCAATGATAGACTAACTGAGAAGGGTTGTGTGAGCAAGAAAGAGGACCTATATGTTGGGTGCTATTATCCATGCCTAAGTCATCCAATTTTGCATTTTATATGACTAGACACTCCATTCTCAACCCACATAGGAAATCCTCTATATGGCCTCCATATAATTTCATTGGCTACTAGTCTGTATAAGACCAATCTATAATGATCCATCCTAGGATATTAGATAGCCATTGTACTCATCCATTGCTCCCCAAATGGATGTGGAAGTTCCCACTAGCTAGTAGATAATTCATAATCAGATATACTTATCTTGATAAAAATGAACAAAGAGAGTAACCATGGATTTTTTCCTTTAACCTCATTTAAATATCAACCCAAAGACATAGACTTGATAGGATGATGTCACTATATGTACACACTCAATATTTAATTTGACATTCTACTAATTGTATCTAAGATGTTGAAGTGCAGTAAATTAAATGCTTGAAATAAAACATAAACAAAGTATAGTAAAATACATTCTTACACATGGGAAGCCTCCTAAAATAAATATTAAACAAGAATTCAAATCACACAATTTAAAAATGAAACACATAATGCTTACAAAAATCAAATAACATGTTTAACTAACTAGATGGGTTGGATTGTTGTTTGTAGCCTTCCAAAGGGCACCCTTCTTCCTTCCAACTCTAGCTTCAACCCTTCCTCTTACAATGCTAAATTGAACTTAGAATTTCTCACTCAGATTGATAAAAAAATTTCAACAACTTGTTTTATGAAGTTACAATCACAATTGCTTAACACAATCTACTTCTAACAATCTCTATTCAACATATACTATTTTATATATATCTCACTCTGTTGCTACACATTTATATACCATAGAGGAGATTGTTTTATGAAAAAAATATATACATTCTATTCTAAAATACATTCAAATTGGAATAACAAAAATTGGTTCCTTTCTCTAAAGACATCCTTCATATGAATCTTGTGACTTTGCTACAAGACAAACAAGGTTTTTTCAATATTCAACTACTTCCTTATTGATCTCTGTGGAGGTTAGAGTTGTTTCTATGATTTTTTTAGAATAAAATCAAAATATGTTTAACCATAGCTTTGGTCATGTAGTGGTTACAAGATGGTCTATGTAATAAGATTCATTTTTCTATAGGATGTTCCATGTTATATACCTATTTCTCTCTAATTTCTTAAAACACATTTATAGAAAAAGCTTCCTAAATCAATAGACAACCATCATATATCTAATTTAAATACATAATTATAACTATTCAAAGGAGTTTGAAAACATAATGCTATATGGTTTATGAAAGTAGGAAAATATATGGAAAAGTGTTCAAAATAAAGATAAATAAGAAGGATGAGTGCAATAGATGGACACAATAACAAGACATTTATGGGGCTCATCACACCCTGCCTCTCCCCCCCCCCCCCGCCCCCGAACTTAAGATCTTCCTTGACCTTAAGCACCATACTTGTTCATTCCCAATTCATAAATAAATCTTAAATCCACAATATTGATAACACTACTTGAAAGGTGAGCATAAATCTATGGCTTTATTCAAATAGTTACCAAACTTTGGCTTCTCTGGCTTCATCCACTAGGTTTTGTCCTGTCAATCTAGAATAGGATAATAAAATAGGGGTGGTTAGAACTTTATCTTCAGTAATTGTGATCCCATGTCACCTACAAGAATAATTTATTTGGTGGTCCTAGTAAATGTTGCATATAAATTTAAATTGGAATAGGGTTCTCTCTTTCAAAGTGCTAAGGTGAGCTCATTCCATCATTTAGTGCATGATTCTCTTGCAGTAGGACTAGTAAAATTTCTCGATCATAAATAAAAATCTTAGACCTCATCACATTTTTTCCAAACCAATTTCTTACTTCATTCTTCAAAATGATATCATCCCATTCATCTAATACAACATCAGGTGCCATTAATTCACTCCTAATAAATAACCATCTTTCATTTCCCTTTTTCTTATATTATGATATTTATCATCCTTTTCTCCATTCATTCAAAAAGTATGATGGAAATTCTTGAAATTAGACATCTCCAACATATATATTAGGATTACATTCTCTATCATATAGAATATCATTATTTTGTAGGTAGAATCAACATAATTGTGCTTCTTCTTTCTATGAAATTACTTTATAAATAGAAAATAACGAAAGGGGATCAACAACTTCATGGGGTATATCATAATAAATTCTCATAAATCTAAACTTTTGCCATTGTTATTTAAGATAAACTAAAGAAAATTTTTCAAGAGGCCTGAAATCAAGGAGTTCTTGTGTTATACCAGTCATATTCTCAACTTTCTATTTTAGTTTGGTGATGATCTCTTCCTTTAACTTATTTTCCTTTTACAATTTCCTATTTCCTTTCATTAGTTCCTTTAATGATTCAAATTTATTATCTATCTAATTTAATAGTTTAGAAGATATTTCAAAATAGGAGTGATATCTGACCTTAGAGGTAAATTTATGTTCTTGTTTATTGACCTCTACAGAAGGTTGCAGGGTGATGGATTCAAGATGATCTTCAGTTGAGGGCTGCAGTTGACAAACTACTACAACAAATGCATCCAGACCCACACCAAGTTAGTTTTATAGTTACTTCATTAGTCTCACAATTTCTTTTAAGGCTTGCTTAATAATGGAAAATTCCACTTGCACTATAACAAGTTTCTCTAATTTTTTAGCTTCTTCGTACATGTGTTCCTCATGCAACTCTTGTTCTACTTCTTCCTGTATTGGTTCCTCATACAATTCTTCAAAACTATGTTCAACTTTTTCTTCTTCCTCATCAATTTCTTCAAGATTGTTTTCAACTTTCTCTACTTCTTCATGCATTAGCTCCTCATGGAATTCTTCAAAACTATGCTCAAATTATTTTACTTCTTTCTAATGGAATACTGGAAAACATTATTCCCTATCTATTTTAGTCTCTAAAGATTCATTACTACTATCAATCTATTCTTCCCTAGATTCTTCATTTATTTGAATAATATAATAAGGTTTAGTTCTCATTTTTATCCTCGATATATGATATCTATGAGGAGTGGGGGTTACTTTGGTCTTCTTTTAAGAATATGGGAATTCCTCATCAAACTCATCTGAATCAAGCTGGAGAATGAGTTTCCTCTTTTTATTTCCCTCAGACCTTGCTACATGTTTTTGTGTTGCTACAAGAATACCTTCTTTCACAATTTCTTATGTGGTTGTAGGAAGGTTTTATGCTATAGGTTTTTGTGGGTTTTTAAGGAGGTATTCATCTTCTTCTGATATTTGCTCTTCAACCTCCAATTCTTCTTCTAATTCATTTCATTCTTTATCACTGTCTTCACTTCCTAGTACTTGGAGGAATTCCTCCCAATTGATATTGGTCTAGTTTTTTGAAAATATTCTTGAACAAATAACTGGATGAGACAATGGTGGGAGAGAGCTTTAGAATTACCTTTCTAAAAATCCTTCAACATTTTGGTGATTATATGAAGTAAAAAATTGGGAATGTTTATCTTCATTATGTGTCACAAATGATTCATGAACTTGAAGTATAGGCCATGAAACATAGAATATCTTCCTTTGTAGATGAAATATTGGAGATAAACTGAACAAACTTAGCCCATATTCTTGGTAGATACAACCTTATGGTGCCCTAATTTAAGGTTTATAATCATTCATTTACACTATTAAACTTTCATCTCTTAGTGTCGGTATTAGATTTATCTTGCCATTCTTCCTCTGCTCTTGGTAGTCTTGTTACTTTGTTGATGGTTATTTTTATCAAATTGATTTACATCCTCTTTATTATTGCCAAGATATTATGTAATGTACCAATAAATTCATATGAAATTAATTCATCTAGGGACTATATTTTCTTTAAATACTATGCCCAACTTATATGCTATAACAAGGCCAAGATTTTTGGGCTATTGGTCAAGGGTGTAATATCCAGTGGTTAATGTTTTAAAAAATTGCCTCCCATATTGTGTGAGTTATAGGTCTAGTACTTGAAATAATGGTTTTTGGTAATGGTGGAATGATTTGTGACTTTTACTTTGGGAGGTAAAATAATCCTTTCAAATTAATGGAAAATATCCTCCCAACTTATTTTATCACTTATCCTCGAGGGATGATGTTGATGTGTATAAAAAACTTATGGGAAGAGTAAGGGGTGGTAGTAGAAATTATGTCAATGGTCACATCAAAAATGATGGATATGGTAAGTGGGCATGATAAGGAGAGGATACATTGGCACATTGATAGGATTAAGTCTTAACATTTTTGAAAATAATTAAATGTATGATGGGAAATAAATATAGAATAATTACCATATTACCTATATAAATACATTTCATAAATATATAAATGATGATGTAAAGTGGTTATTGTGTCATACACTAAAATTTGAGTGAGATAAAATGCTTGATGTAGGATGGAATGTAGGAATACATCTTGTAGCAAGATATGCATCCTACAATAGCGAGTGTTATCCTGTAGCAGCAAGTTTTTACTCTATAGCAGCAAGTTCTCCATCTTGTAGCAAGAAGGAAAATATATTTCTACTCTAAGGGAATGAATTTTCAATAAAACAATGGAAAACAAAACATTTTTACTATAGTAGTTCCTTTCATCTCCCTTTTTAATGAATGTTGATCAGCGAGTGACCTAGTTTTCTAAGACAATATTCATCAGCAATGCTTAAAGGTTTTCATTGCTAAATTTTCTAATTTTTTTTCATTTTTTTGACCAAACTGAATAAAAATCACAAGAATCTAGAGGGTAATATTTTATTTAGATTGAACCAAGCCATTGGGAATGACTTTTTCTTGGCTATAAGAAACTTTAATTACTCTTGGAAAATATTAGAGAAGAGTTGATAAAAATACCATTCAAATATAGGAACAAGTTGATTTGCTTGATGAAGAAGAGATAAATGTTTTTATTCAATAATTTAGCAAGTGAGAGTGTCCTTAAAAATTGGTTTCTTTTATAGCTTGATCTTGTGGCCCTTAACAAGTAGTTAAAACTGATTAGAGTCAATGGTCATGAGCTTTATAGCTCCATTATCAAAAACTCATTCGATCTCATAAGGCCCAAGCCATCTTGTCTATAGATTTTATTTATGATCCTTTTATTTAGTGTCAAAAAGGAGTGCCCATTCTCTTAGTTGTAAATTCTTAGTCTTGATGTTTTTATCATGCCATTTTACACATTGTCTTTACACTATTTCAGTATGATGAAGTGTTTCCTTTCTTAATTCATCAAGTTCATTTACTTGTATGATCTTATCTTGTTGAGATTGAGAAATATCTAAGCCCAAATCAAGTGTTATCTTTAATGTCCTATATTCAAACTCAATGGATAGAATAGTATTTTTACCATAAACTAGTTCATATGGAGTGAAACTAGTTATGATTTTCTAGGTGATTCTATAAGCCCAAATTTATTCTAAAAGATGAGTTGACCAATATTTTCTATGCAAGCTGATAGTCTTCATGAGGATATTTTCTTATTCTTGGTTTGTCACTTATACCTACCCATTTAACTAAGGATGGTAGGGGGTAGATTTATTGTGTCTAATTTCATATTCCTTAACCAAGGTAGCTATGAGGTTTGATGTGAATTGTGGGCTTTAGTCTATGACTATTTCTCTTGGTACTCCATAATAGGTGAAGATTTATTCATAGAGGAACTCAGATACCTTCTCATCTTAGGCATGGGTTAAGGATTTAACCTCTACCCATTTGGTGACATAATTAGTGCACACCAATATGTATTTCTTGTTATTAGATTTATGATCAATGAGACCTACAAAATCTAGTCCCCATTTGTCAAAGGGTTCTAGAACTAATTATGGATATAATAACATTTCATCAAAGTGAGTGGGTTTTCTCATATGCTAGCATTTATCACATATTTAGGTGTACATCATGGCATCCTTATGCAAAGAGGGATAATAATATCTAGTAGTGAGTACTCTCATGGTATTCTATTTGGCATCAAAATGACCCCCATATGGTTCATCATGACAAGCTCTGAGAATGTCATAAACTTCATCTTCTCATATACATCTTCTCATAATTGAATATGGTCCAATGATAAAGAGATATCTTGTAATCTAGAAATAATTTCTACTCTTTTAGATTATGTGTTGCTTAGCCCTAGGTGATATATGTTGTGGTAGTGATCTTGCAACAAGATAGTAATATCTACAAAACAAGGAGATTAAATTATTACAACAAATAAATGTTCATCAAGAAAATAGTTATCAACAATAAGATTATTCTCATCATTTTTCAATCAAGATAGTATATCTTCTACTACATTATATTTACCAGGTCTATCCATAATGGTAATATCAAACTCATGTAGAAAAAGTAACCAAAAAATTATCTTACATGTTACAGAAGGTTTGTTCATTAAATACCTTATTGTTACATGATCGGTCTAGATGAATACTTGGTAACCTATAATGTAGTGTCAAAATTTATTGATGACATAGATGACAACTAGAAATTCCTTCTCCATTATAGTGTATTTAAGTTTATCCCCTTGAAGATTCTTGTTGATAAAATATATTGCATAGCTCATAGATTCATCCTTTTGGCCAAGGATAGCTCCTAAAGTGGTATCAGATACATCTGTACAAATTTTAAAAGCCTTTTTCCAAATAGGCCCTCTTAGAATAGGATTTGTTATGAGCAGGTCTTTGAGTTACTGAAAGGTAATTTGATAATCATTATTCCATTTAAATTCAACATCATTACTAAGCAATCTAAATAATGGGGTGGTAATTTTATTAAAATCTTTGATGAATCCTCTATATTAACCAACATGTCCTAAAAAAATTCTATCATCTTTATGCTTCTTTGGTGTGGGTAGATCCTTGATAATACTTATCCTTGATGGGTCAACTTGAATTTTAGTAGGTAATATGTGATGTCCCAACACAATCCCTTCAGTCATAATCTTGTAACACTTTTCATTGCTCATAGATAATCGATGGTCCTAGAAGCATTGAATAACTTTCTTTAGGTTGGTCAAAATTTCTTTGAATGTCTACACATAGATAGTAAAATCATGCATGTAGATTTCAACATAGTCATGGGAGAGATAAAAAAATATGCTTAACACAACGCTTTGAAAATTATTTGGGGTGTTACAAAGATCAAATGGTAAGATGACATAGGCATAGGTTCCCCAACAGAAAGTAAAAGTAGTTTTGTCTTGGTCTTATGGAGCAATTAATATTTAATTACAACCACTATAGCCATATAGGAAATAAAATTACTTCTTCCCTACTAATGTATCCAATACATGATCAATAAATGGAAGGAGAAAGTGATCCTTTTTGGTAGCAACAATCAACTCTCAGTCATCAACATAAATGTGCCATTTGCACCCTTTCTTAGGGATAATGACCAGGGGAGAGACCCATTGTCTATCTGAGATAGGATAAAAAAATATTGCATCCAAGATTTTTTGTAACTTAGATTTGATAATGTTTTTGATTACATGATTCATTCATCATTGGGGTTGGAAAATAGGTTTGCATTCTTCTTTAATGTAAATGTGATGCATGCATAAATCTGGGGGTATTCCTCTCATGTCATGGTAATCCTAGGAAAATGTTATTGTGTGTCTTCTTAGCATTATAAGTAATTTACTTTCTTGTTGGGGTGTTAAAGAAGTGTTGATGTTAAGGGGTTTATTTGGAACGATGTCTACTTTATTTGTTAAAAAAATCATGTTCTCTACATTGGCGATTAAAGGAGCATAACTGCATTAATGGGGAAGTAATTTATGGAATGTCCAAATATCTATTGCAATTTCAAAAAAATAATTCTCAGGAAAGGTATTCTAAAGAGGGCATGGTGTACATTCCAACAGGTTGGTAGCTATAGGATCCTATCAATAGGTGTTTTTTAAGATACCAGTAAGGATAGTGTCTTCTTTTTGGGACTACAAAGATGGACTTTGATCAATTATGTAGAGAGTTTTCAAAGAGATCTTATTCAAAGTCATCAATCCAAGGGATTGGTCTATCATTTAGGGAAGGTTGATCTGGTAGATACAACACTAATTTCTTGGTGTCATTTCTATTAAAAATTGGCATTTTTCTTAGTTGTAGGCAATAAAGGAAATGGTGGTAGCCAACCATAGGCAACCAGGGATGAGAGGATAACCCCATAAATTAATCTTTAGATGTAGGTCAATAAAGTCTACTAGATAATTCCAAAAATCTATAGTGATAACAAAGTCCTCAATAATTCCTTCAAGCTTAATAGTTGATTTGTTATCCATTTGGAGGAAGGTAGGTGTTGGATAGAGAGTGGTAAATTATATCTTCTATATGGTCTCCATGGTCATCACATTAATGGTTTCACTGAAGTCAATTAAAGTATTGGAGATGGGTTGGCCATGGACTCTAACATTAACTATAGGGCTTCCTAGATCAGAATACTTTGGGGGAACTATATTTTTTGACATAATATATGATAATTGACTAATGACCTAAACTATTTTAGGATCCTTCTTCTTTCCTCCTAATTTTTTAAACATGGCTCCCGATTATATTTATTGTAGATAGGAACATCCTTCATTTCTTGAAAGAGTGGCATTTTGATGCACACATTATTGAGTTGGATAACAAATCCAAGCTCTTGTGATATGTTCAATCTCTCTAAAAAAGGAGGATTGTCAGTTTATTTTTGATTTTTCAATTGACTTGGATCAGGATTGGCTATGGGTGGTTATGGATTAGTATGGATTATAGTTAGTTTAAAGTATTCTATAATTATGGGTGAGGTGGGTTGTGGAAGAACATGGCCTAGTTAAATTTTAACTTGATTAATATCCAAGGTGTATGTTGGATATTGAATTATTTTAGTGGATTGTGTCAGTTGAATTAATTATTAGTGGGATTGGGGATAGGTTGGGTAAGAAATTGATTGGTTCAAATAAATTGCTGAGTGTTTGGCATTATGGCCTATTATTTTGGTTATTGAATTTGATGGGGAAAGCCTTGATTTATTCTACATTATTATTTCCTTGGATTATATGGATAAAACCATTGTTGGATTTGGAATTGTCCTTGTTGAAGTTGTTGTCCATTTTCTTACATCCATAACTGATTCAGGGGTAGCTATAAATTTATTTGAGACTAATTTGGATTGGGTATAGTCATCCAAGAACCATATTGAGGATTATTTGAGAATTGAGAATTTGAAAACATAGAGTTTGATAGAATACCTAGTCTTTGTAACCATGGTTTCTATTAAGCCACGAAAAACACTTGGTTCTCATCTTCTCCTATGGCATGAATTTCTATTGTCTCAATATTTTATTTAGTGATACTAGTTACCTGAGCCTTCATATAATGGCATGTGAAATCCACATTATTCTTTATAAATTCATGGTAATAGGTGACTAAGGCTTTCTCAAAATTTTCTTACTTTTTCTATGTATGTAATGTATCAAATTGAGTAGCTACATAACTGATGATGTCCTACTTCATGTCCTAGAGTAAGTTTTTAACTTCACCTTTATATAGTCCTTCAGTAGATGATGTAGGAAGGGTTCTTCCCCTACTTTTGTTCCTGGTTGATCTTGAATACTTCATACATAGAACTATTAATTCATTGAATGGCAGTGTAGTAACATCGCCACCAAACATTAGATCTAGTGCCTCTAGACAATCATCTCTAATCCCTTTTAAGAATATTAAATTGACCAATTACTTGTTCATTGTGGTTTTCTTGGATTTTTACAAGTTGAATAAAAATCTTTACATTTATTCTTCCAATGAATCATCATCAACTTATGTCATTTGGAAAATGTCATCTTTTCTATAGTTTTTGCCCCTACAATAGGCTTGATATTTCATTAAAAACTTTTCCTTCATTTCTTCCCAAGAAAAAATGGCATCCTTTCAAAGTCCCATGAACCATATAAGTGTTGCATCTTTGATTGTTATTGGGAATAGTTTGAGTTTCTGAGTGTCTTTATTATAATCATAGTTGTGGCATAAGATGTTGAACTCAAAAAGATTTTTTTCTAGATCTTTAGACACTTTTCCTTTAAAGGTAGGGAAGGTAAAGTGAGAGATATTTTTTATTGGTACATTTCCATCAAAAGTAAGGATAGTAAATTCAAAAGTATTAGAATCATTGGTAGTGTTTTATTTTTAGTGATCCCTCATGAATACTCTTTGTGTTGGTATATGAGAGGTTGTTGAACCTAATGCTCAAAATTCCTATCAATTCCTTTATTTTCTAGGGTGTAGAAAATGGAGAATTTATATTTTTCCTTAGGAATATATGGCTTCCTATACAATGGGGATGGTGTGAAAGTTTTAGAATATTATACTAGTGTCTCGGTAAAGAGTCTTTCTAAATTGGAAGATTCTATTGGCTTAGTGTTTCTTCTAGGGTAAATAATAGATTTGAATGCCTCCTTAGCAAGAAATTTGGGTGACAGAGGGAAGAAAACTTTAGATTATTAAGTATGAGGTGATAAGGTGGGAATTATTAGAGGTGGTACCTATGAGTCTCTTCAAGGGGTATGAAATTATTTTAGATTTCTAGCTTGTGCTACTAGTCTAGCAAAAAATTCTACTTTCTCAACCTCTTTTATTGATAATTGTGAGTGATATTCAAGAATTCCTCTGAGTTGTTCAATAATTGTAGGATGTATTTTGGATTTTGAAGCAATGTTTGATGATTTAGGTAAAAATATTCCTATATAGTGCCCTTCACTTTGCTTACATCAACCACTTTTATTTATAACTTTTTGTTCACCCTACCTACACAAGGTTAGTAATATGGGGTTTCTAAAATTTCCACTATCCTATTTACAAAAAAATGAAATTTAAACTATGAAAATGGGAAATCTTTAATCTAGAAAAATAGAAAGTTTTGTAAAAATAATAAACATCCAAAAATTGTAGACACCTAAATTTGGCCACCAATGACCATCAATCAAGGTGTTGACCAATTTTAGTCAAAATGAACAATTTGGCCTAAAAACACTAAAACACATTAAAATATTTGAAATTTATATATTCAAGTGTTGATTTTGGCTATAGTTTCACTAAATGGGGTAATGCATTTTATGGGCTAGCTAACTTTGATCAGGTCATTTTGAGTCAAAATGTTAATTTTGTACCTAGGTGCTATAGATTTCTCTTTTCTACCAAATTTCTTACATAAGACATGTGCCTTTGTTATTTTGTGTTGACAACATCCTAATTGCGATAATGGATAAAATTCATTTAACATAAACTTCTAAATCTAATATAGACAAATTTTGGGCCAATAACAAGACATTTTAACCAATTTGAGTAATTTGTGCATAAAGAGCCAAGGTTTGCATCAAAGTGCTTAATCATGATTAAGAGCTAATTAAACCAAATAATGAGCCTAATTAATAATTCCATGGAACTTGATGAATAATTTTTTTTTGGAAATGAATATTGAATATCTACATCATCAGGTGACATCATTTCTTGAGAAGACATCCTTAGCCATAAATGCATAAAATATAAAATTTAACCCCTCCCATGCCTCATTAAGACCCTCCATGCCTATTCAATGCCCCTCTATCCCAAATATTAATGGGGTTATTTATATAATGAATTTAATATTTATATTTAATCATGGCCACACATCTCAATCTTGAGATGGATGGTCATGGTTGATCCTTAAACCATTCCAAAAATCTATAAATAGGAGGCCTTGCCTATTGAATTTTAAGATTGGATAATGCAAAGTTATAATGTTTAATTGATTCCAAAGCCTCATGCAAGTTAATGTTATTATGCCCAAATATTGAACCAAGCCAAACCAAGCCAAAGGCAAACATGGTGCAAAGGAGAGATGGAGGTAGCCACACTCCTTTGATGTAGACTTCATGAGTACAAACCCAACAAGCCACTACAACAAGAATTTTGGAGCATCCAAGGAAGATGAAGGAAGGTATTTATTTCATGTTTTAGTTGTGTTTTCCATTTTGTTTTGTTAACTAAGCTCCCATAGTAACTAGGCCTAGAGATGTTATGCTAGTGTGTTTATTTCAATTTGGGACTAACACAATACTAACCATCCTCTCTTGAGTCAAATTCCTAGTTCACATAATAGCATGTCTGGTGGGACCCTAGCCCCACAAATTTGGTCACAAATCTCTTTCAAGTAACCTACTAACTAGTTTTATGTAGAATCTTTGAGTAAAACAACCAAAGAAGTGAAATTTCAAGTCAAAAATCTATTTTTTAGAAGTAGCTTTTTTGTTTCAAAGTATTGTATTTTTGTTCTCTATTACAATAGCACTACTATCACAGTATCAATTTCATAAACAAAATAATTATTTTCTAAATAGTTATTTTGTAGCCCTGAGTAGTGATTTCATTTTCTAGAATAATGATTTTTTATAAAAGTGATATCATCATTATATGTAGTGATTTCATTGATTTTGGTAGTGATTTTGTATAATAGTAATACTGTCATTTTGCACAATGATATTGTGAATCTAGCTAGTGATTTTGTATCCAAATAGCGATTTTGTTTTATAATAGTGATATTGTTAAAATTGATAGTGATTTCATCATCTAAAGAGTGATATCATGCTTTTTTATCAAATATAACCCCTAACAACAATATTATTGTCTAAAATTGTGATTTTGTATGGGAACATCGATATTTGGATGTGTAACAATAGGCTTGTAATAGAGAGTTGAAATTTTAAATGTTTTTTCCTCAAACTCTTAAGTGCTTCAAAATAAGCCCTTATAATTGTGTTTTTACAAGTTGAGGGGGTAGTTTGGAAGTTGGTTTGAATTATTTAGACTAACAAAACACACTCTCATTTGGGTTTAAAATGAACATGATTAATTTCACACCTTTGAATTAGTGATTTCACTTTGGAAATTGCACTATACGAAGCAAGAAATAGATGTAGTGGCTGCAAAAAGGACTAGACCTTTTTGCAATAAGCCAAGTGTCATAGACACCCAATTATGTGTGTTTAGTTTGCATCATGATGTTAAAGTCATTGTGTATTTGATCCATATAGAATGATTAAAAAAAAAATTAGTTTTATTCAACTCCACTTTTCCATATCCTTGCTAGGATTTAGATAATTATACTTACTGTATTTTGGTCATTTCTGCTTGGTATGTTTTGAGACTAAAACTTGATTATTTGTTTTCAACCATGTTAGAACCAATTTTTTTATACATCACTCTTTTATCTAAAGAGGAATTATGCTATCCATTTTACACCATACTTGTGCCTTGAATTTTTTGCTAAATTTATTTATGTGTGTGTCATTTGAGTTGTTGATGATAGTGTTACGCTAGGAAAATCATATCAAACCATATTGACTTTAAGTCTTTGAAACATAACATTGATCACATAATTTGATCATGATTACATTATTAATATGCTCAATTTATTTCAAATCTTATTTACCATCATGCCAAAAAAAATTTATTTCAAACCATGTCATGTATACCATATGGACCTTATTTATGCACCGTCATACTATCCAATCTTGTCTAGCCTATTTAGTTAAATCATAGTTTTCAACATTGAGTTTTCAATTAACCTTGTCAAAGTTTAGATTTAAACATTTATTGATTTCTATTTAGGCCTTAATTCATGGGCTAATACATAGATCTTTCTCTTTTGGGTTGCATAGCTTCAGTTAATTGATTACACAAATTTGAAAACTATTGATTGTTTGTTTTTTCACAAAGCATATCCTTAATATTATTTGATCCTTTATTTGGGAGAACATAGCCTTTCTTGAAGAGCCTTTTGCCTTATAACTTATGTCAATTGATCATGTTTATGTTTGATTTTATGTGTTGGTTCTATGTCAAAGTTATTTAAAAACTTGTTAGATTAAATCAAATAACATCATCCTTTATTTCAAGCCTAGATTTTAACACCATTTGGCCAAAATTCATAGCATAGCCTATTTTATCTTTGATTTTAACTATGTGTTTGGATGAAATAAATAGGGACTCTTTTCCCTTTCCTAGATTAGACCTTGTTTGGAACACTTTGACATAGACCTTTGACATGCCAGTTTTTATTCAAATGTTTGACCTTTTATGCATATGACATTTGACATTAGACATTTAATGTTAGCATATTTTATGCTAAATCTTATTAAAAACCATTTTAGAGATATATCTCTATGATCAAATAATGTTTTTGAGATACAACTCCACCTTCAACTAAGTTAGACCAAGTTTGAACCATTTTTCCTCTAGATAGTTTTTAAAGTTTATAGAACTCTAAGCCTTTTTATTTTGAAGATTTCATCATTTACATGGATATGTCTAGCTACACTTATGGTGGAGTCATGTAAAATTAACTTATGATAGAATGGTCACACAAAATCTGACTAGAAACCCCTACAAAGATAGATTTTATAAGGATTTTTATTATTCTCCCTATAATACTCCATATGGGGAACAAAATAAAGCACCAACTTACAATCCAACTCAAAATCCCAACTAGGATGTTATGGTTTATGAGGAGGACTTGTATGATTTGGATTATGTGGGTAATCAAGCTCCACCACATCATATCATTTCTATTCCAAGATGATAATGTCACACCATTTCAAAACTAGGACCCCATATTTTGACTTATGTGAACAACCAGGCTCCATAATGCCCCAAACTTATCTATTTAGGACCTCATCCTTTGGCTTGTGTAAGAAATCAAGCTCTACACCACCATATTTTTAACATTTTAGGACTTCATCCTTTGGCTCATGTGAGAAATCATGCTCCTTGATGCCCTACCATTATCAAATTATAGGTCATTCCTCATCTAGTACCAATCTAATCAAAACCTCAACCGATCCAATCATTCCAAGCTATGTTCTAAACTATTACTTTATAACTCATTAGAAACCAAGGCCAAGAGAACCAACCAATTTAAGATGTTTTTATTGAAAAAACCATTTTTGATAAGTCAACCTATGATGAATCACATTTACTAGTTGTCAAGGAGTCTCACATTGATGAGCAATTATTTGTTGAGTCACTTATTAATGATTATAATTGCCTTTGGGAAAATCATTACCTTGACCATATGCCTATTTTTCAATAGCCTCCTATTAACAAGCCAATCTTTAAGGAGTTATCTCTTGACCATTTTCCCATCATTGAGGAGTCCCACTTTGACAAACTAGTTTTTGTGAATCCTACCATGCCAACATATGGCATTACTTATCCAAAACCAAACATTAAATAAGACATCATTATAATAGAGTACCCATCAAATGAAGAATTAGAGTTAGAGTTAGGCTTTATTCTTAGACCAACATAATATTTAGCATTATAAGTGGAATCAACATCAGTCTCAACATAAGATTTAGAGTCCCTTGAGTCAAAATAAGATTTTGAAATAGAATACATTCATGGTTGTTATAACATTAGTTATGCATGCCTAGTAGATCAGTATGAATACATTTATGATCCTTCTATAGTTTTTGAGGTTGAGTACTTTAGTTTTGGCATAAGCTATCTTAGTATATTCTATGAAGATTGTGTAGCCTCTCCCCATTTTATTACCATTCCACAAGCCATTACCATCAACCAAAATATCCATATTATTGGCATTCCATTTCCCACAAGTGTTGATTATGACTAAAAAAATAACACTTTGTTGAATTTCATCCATAGTGACATAGTAGTTGAAGAAGAGTAAGGATGCCAAGACCAAATTCATGTAGCATAAGAACATTCTCCTATTGAAACCTTTTCAAAGGTGTTAGGAGACATGTAAATTTCAAAATCAACATCTTTTAGTAAAACATTTTCAGAAGTGCTAGAAGAAAATCAAAGTCAAAAGCCAATGTTCATTAATGAAACCTTCTCAGAGGTGCTATGGGATAATCAAGATAACTTCATTGGTTAAAACCTCTTTGAGGTGCCAATATCTAAGCACAAAAAATCTTCACTACTTGTTGAAGACAATATCAAAGATCAAATCAAAATGACCTCCAATCTATAGCCTAATCAGATGGTAGATACTCTCAAGATCAAACAACAAAAAAATTTGGTGGTCGTATCGAGAGAACAAGTCTTTGACCCCACCACAACCAAAATTATGTTGAATACAACATCAAAAACATTACATGTGACTGAAAGTCCCAATCTTCATTTATTTCCCTACCATTACACATTCCATTATTGTCTACCATTTCATTTCACAAATTAACCTATCATCTATTCTTTTTCCCTATTTACCATCCATGGTCATAAATTAATTTGTAGAGGATACAAATATACCTTGTCTCAACATTTAAAGGAATTGGAATATGTGACCAATGAAGATCACAAAAACACTCCTGATAACCAAATTTGAAGGTAGTTCTTAATAGAGAAACTATTTAGATGAGGTGTGGGATAACAACTAACATGATTGATTATTATGTTTATGTCATGTCCTAATCAAGATGTGCATCTCCACTTTAATAAGAACAACAAAATCATATGCACTTTTACAATACCTAGGCTAAACACATCCAAAATCCAAAACCAACAATTACCTAGGACATAAACATGTATCATACCATTTCATTGCCATTGTTACATATCCATTTACCATTGTTGCATATCCTAGCCAATCACCTTACCACGTGGGGGTAACCTTCTTATCATTTTATCCAATTAATCAAACCATCATTATTCTAAGTACGACCATACCATCCTATCATTTTGTTCTTATCTAGACCAAAGCCTTTTTTTAGTCATGCTACATAATCCTATTCTGATCTTGGTTCCTTTAGTTCTTCCTACATTTTTTACAAGGGGATTTTGATCAAGTTTCAACTCTTATCAAATCCACATTTCAATGATAGTCTATGAAATTAGTGTGATAGTTGATCTAGCAAGATATCTTTTATTTTTCATCCTATATCATTTTTGAGTCCATCCATATTCATATGTCAACATTGTCATCATTATTTTTATCATTGGTGCATTATTTTTGAGTGTTTATTAGTTTGGGATTTAGTTCTCATGCACATTTCAGGATAGTCTTCATGATGTTTTATCATGATGCATACCATCATGTGCTATAGTAAATATCAGCTTCAAGAAGGTCTATAATCAATGGAGCTTTAGAAGTTTCTCCTTGGCACCTTGGAACAACCTTCTAGCCATCTTGATCAAATAAACCCATTGACCATTCTATTTGTATTATTACTAATAAGGATGTGCTTCTCTTTATTGATAATTACAACTAAACATTTTCTAATGATCAAATCTCATTCTTCTATCCATCCCTTTCATCATTTTGTGCATTCTCGTATGCCTAGTTATTTGTGGCTTCTTTAGTTATTAGACCATCAAATATATATTTTCACCCACCCATCTTTAATCTATTTTATAGGATATATCCTTGAGTTATGATTACTAGTCTACCCTGACTGGGGCACCTTCATCTTTATCAAATCTAGGTCATCTTAATGATTATAAACACATATAGGCAAATCATGATTTTTGACTTTTATTCTTGATTATAACTACTTTTGGGCAAATCAATATCCTTTTTAAATCAATACATGTAAGCATTTTATCATTTGGATTAATCTCATCCATGGTTTTATTCTACCCTTTTATTATCACTTCTTTTCAAGGGATCATCTATCCACATATATGACAGCCACTCCCTCGAGGGTACATCATCATAGGCTTTTCAAAAACCCATTTGGAGCTTTGTTCTTCAATCATCGTCTTCTTTTTAGCATACAGGTCATTTCTCATTATTTGAGAATACATTGCTATCTTATAGTTTTCAATATCTTCCCAAATAGGGGCAAACTGTAGACACCTAAATCTGGCCACCAATGACCATCAATCAAGCTTTTGACCAATTTCCACCAAAATGCATAATTTAGCCTAAAAATATTAAAACACATTAAAAGCTTAGAAATTGATATATTCAAGTTTTTATTTTGGCTAGAGTCCACTAAATAGGGCAATGCATTTTATGGGCTAGCTAACTTTGATTAGATCATTTTGAGTTAAAATGCCAATTTTGCACCTTGGTGCTCTAGATTGCTCTTTTCTACCAAATTTCTTGTATGAGACATGTGACTTTGTTATTATATGTTGGAAAAATAATAAATTGGATAATGGATCCAACACATCTAACATCAAATTCCAAATCCAATCCAATCAAATTTTGGACCAATAATAAGACATTCTGACCAATTTGAGTAATTTGTGCACAAAGAGCCAACGTTTGCATCAAAGTGCTTAATCATGCTTAAGAGATAATTAAACCAAATCATGATCCTAATTATAATTACATGGAAATTGTTGAATAATTAATTTTTGGAAATGAATATTGAATATTTGGATCATTTAAAAGACATCATTTCTTGGGAAGACATTTCTAGGCCATACATACATAAAATATCAAGGTTAACCCCTCCCACGCCTCACTAAGACCATCCATTCCTATTTAATACCCCTCTATCCAAGATATTAATGAGGATATTTATAGAATAAATTTTATATTTGTATTTTTTCATGGCCACACATATCAATTATGAGATGGATGGTCATGGTTGATTTTCAAACCATTCCAAAAATTTATAAATAGGAGGCCTTGCCTACTAAATTTTAAGCTTGGATAATTAAAAGTTATAATGTTGAATTGATTCCAAAACCTCATGAAAATTAGTGTTATTATTATAAAATATTGAGCCAAGCCAAGCCAAATCCAAACATGGTGCCAAAGAGAGATAGAGATAGCCACATTCCATTGATGCAAAATTCATGAGCACAAACCAAACAAGCCACTTCAACAAGCATTTTGGAGCATCCAAGGAAGGTGAAGGAAGGTATTTATTTCATGTTTTAGTTGTGTTTTCCATTTTTTTATTAACTAACCTTCCCTAATAACTAGTCCTAAATATGTTATTCTAGTGTGTTTATTTCATTTTTTTTCATTTTGGGACTAACATGATACTAACCATCCTCTCTTCAATCAAACGCCTAGTTCACATAATGACATGCCCGATGGGACCCTAGCCAAAAAAAATTGGTCATGGAAATCTTAGAAGCAACCTAATAACCAATTTTATGTATAATATTGGAGTGAAGTATTTAAATAAGTGAAATTTAAAGTCAAAAATCTATTTTTTTGGAAGTAGCATTTTTGTTTCTGAGTTTCACAGTTTTGTTCTCTGTTGCAATATCACTACTATCATAGTAGTGATTTTGTAATAAAAATTATTATTTTCTAAATAAAGAGTTTATCCCTAAGAAATTATTTCATTCACCATAGTATTTATTTCATAAAAAAGTTATATCATCATTTTGTATACTGATTTCATTGATTTTGGCAACAATTTTGTAGAACAGTGATATCATCATTCTACATAGTGATATTATGAATCTGGCCAGTGATTTCTTATCCAAAAAACTATTTTATTTTTTAATAGATATATTATTAAAATTTTTAGTTATTTCATCATCTAAATAATGATATTGTGTTTTCTATCAAATCTAATCCATAACAGATATATTATTGTCTAAAATTGTGATTTTACAAGGGAACAATGATATTGGTTATGTAAAAGCAATATTGCAAGATAGAGTTGAAATTTTAAATGTTGTTTCCTCAAAATATTAATTTATTCAAAATAATCCCTTATAATTGTGTTTTTTTAGATGGAGGGGGTAGTTTGGAATTTTATTTGAATGCTTTAGACTAACCGAACACACTTTTATTTAGGTTTAAAATGAACATGCTTAATTTCAAACCTTTGAATTAGTGCTTAAAATGAACCTAAGATTTGGATAATTATTAGATACATTTAATTTAGTTCTTAAAACACATCATAATGCTTACAACATTTTGAATTTGGTTTTTTAATTATGAATATAGGCTAAGTCTTAAATCTTTAAATCTTGGCTTTAAATGAACTTAGGTTTTGATTAGTTGATCAAAAAGAAATATGCATCTATTCTCTCCCATTCATAAAATTTAGGGAATTTTTGGGATCAAAATTTTTATCTCATCATAAATTTGAGACTGGTATAAGACATAAAAAATGTCATCTAAAGCACTCCTAAAAAACTCACAATAGTTTGGGTGATCTTGAAATTACCTTAAAATATTTTTAATTAGTCATTTATTTTATTTTATCTTGGCTTGTGAGGGAGACTTAATCACCTCTCTCAAGTTATTTAGGGAAGATTTGACTTGGTGTTTCATCTCCTAGAACTAACTTCAACCACTCCCACTAGGATTGAAGGTTTGAATGGTTAAACCACCTTCTAGTGTTAGATTTGCACACAAGATGTATCTACACTTTAGACATTGCACTACAATGAGAAAGTGACAAATTTAATGGTTGTGAAAAAGATTAGATCTTTTTCAAAAAGTCCAAGTACCACAAACACCCAATTACATGTGTTTATTTTTGCATCATGATGTGAAAGTCATTATGTAATTGATCCATCTAGAATGATAAAAAAAAATTAGTTTTAGTCAAAATCACTTTTCCATACCCTTTCTAGGATTTAGATGATTATATTTAGTTTATTTTGGTCATTTTTTCTTAGTATGTTTTGAGACTAAAACGTGATTGTTTGTTTATAACCATGTCAAAACCAATTTGTTTATATGTCACTATTTTATCTAAAAAGCCATTATGTTGGCCATTTTACACCACACTTGTGCCTTGATTTTTCTTTAAAATTTGTTTTTGTGTGTGTCATTTGAGTTGTTGAGGGTAGTGTTACACTACCAAAATCATATCAAACCATTTTGCCTTTGAGTCTTTGAAACAAAACATTGATCACATTATTTGATCATGCTTATGTTGTTAGGCTACTCAATTTATTTTAAAAATTATTTATTATCGTGCCAAAAACCATTTGTTTCAAACCATGTCATGTATACCATTTGGACATTGTTTATGAACCATCATTCTATCCAATCTTGTCTAGCTTGTTTGCTTAAATCCTAGTTTTCAATATTGAGTTTTTAATTAACCTTGTCAAAGTTTGGATTCAAACATTGATTGATTTTTATTTAGGCCTTAATTTATGGGATCGATACATAGATATTTTTCTTTTGGGTTGCATAGCTTTAGTTATTTTATTACCCAAATTTTAAACCTATTGATTATTTGTTTGTTCACAGAGCTTATCCTCACATTATTTGAGCCTTTGTTTAGGAGAACATAACTTATCTTCAGGATCCTTTTACTTTATGCCTTATGCTAACTAATCATGTTTATGTTTGATTCTATGTGCTAGGTATATGTCAAAGGTGTTTATAAACTTGTTAGATTATATAAAATCACATCATCCTTTGTTTCAAGCCGAGATTTTGACATTGTTTGGCCAAAATTCCAATCATATCCTATTTGAGCCTATCTTTTTAACTCTACATTTGGATAAAAAACCTAGTTACTCTTTTCCCTTTCCTAGATTAGACCTTGTTTGGAACACTTTAATCGAGACCTTTGACATGCTAGTTTTTATTCAGATGCTTGACCTTTTGTGTATATGACATTTGACATTAGACATTTGATGTTAGACTTTTTTATGACAAATCTTAGTATTAACCATTTTAAAGATACAACTCCATGATCAAATCATTATTTGGAGATACAACTCCTCCTTCAACCAAGTTAGACCAAGTTTGAACCATTTGTCTTTTGGACATAGTTTTTCAATGTTTACAGAACTTTAAGCCTTTTTGTTTCTAAGATTTTGTAATTTATGTAGGTATGTTTAGTTACACTTATGGTGGAGTCATGTACAGTCTAACTTATGATAGAATGACCACACAAAATTTGACTAAAAACCCCTAAAATGATATTTTCTAAGGAGTTTTAATATTATCCCTATAATACTCCATATGGGGAACAAAATCATGCACCAACTTACAATCTAACTCAAAAACCTAACTGGGATGATATGATTTATGAGGAGGACTTGCATAAATTGGATTATGTGAGTAATTAGGCTCCACCACATCATACCATTTATATTTTAAGACCACAATATAACACCATTTCCATACCAAGACCTCATCCTTTCACTTACATGAGCAACCATGCTTCACAATGCCCCAAACTTATCCTTATAGGACCTCATCCTTTAGCTTATGTGAGAAATCAAAATCCATACCACCCTATAATTACCCTTTAGGACATCATCATTTGTCTCATGTGATAAATTATACTCCTCAATGCCCTATCATTATCCAACCATAGGCCATTCCTCATCTAGTACCAATCTAATCAAAACCTAAACTAATTCAATCATTCAAATACCAAGTTATGTTCCAAATTGGTATTTTCTAACTCATTAGAAACAAAATCCAAGAGAACTAACCAATCCAAGATGTTTTTGTTGAACCAACCCTTTTTGATAAGTCAACCTATGATGAATCACATTTTAATCCTATACCAGTATTCAAGGATTCTCACTCTAATAAACCAGTCTTTACTGAGTCACTTCTTAATGATTATAACTACCTTTGGGAAAATCATTACCTTGACCATATACTTATTTTGAAAGAGCCTCTTATTGATAAGTTAGTCTCTAAGGAGTTATCTTAACCTTTTTCCCATCATTGAGGAGTCACACTTTGACAAACCAATTTTTGTGGAGCCCACCATGCAAACACAAGTTGTTACTTGTCCAAAACCAAGAATTCAATAAGACATCATCGTAATAGAGTACCCATTAGATGAAGAATCAGAGTTAGATTCAGGTTATATTATTGGATAGCTATAATATTTATCATCAAAAGTAGAATTAACATTAGATTTAGAGTCCCTTGAGTTAGAATCAGATTCAAAAATAAAATGTGTTCATGGTTGTTACAACATTATTTATGCATGCCTAGTAGATCAATACAAATACATTTGTGATCCTTTTATAGTTTTTTAGGATGAGTAATTAATTTTTAACATAAGTTATCCTATTATATTCTATAAGGATTTTACAACCTCTCCCCATTCCATTACCATTCCATAGGCCATTGCCATCAACCAAAATAGCCATATTATCGACATTCTATTTCCCAAAAGTGTCGATAGGCACTAATAGAATCACACTTTATTGAATTACATCCATGGTGACATATCAGTTGAATAAGAGTAAGGAGACCAAGAAAAAATTCATGTATAATAAGAATATTATCCTATTGAAACCTTTTTTAAGGTGCTAGGAGACACGTAAAGTTCAAACTCAGCATCCTTTAGTGACACGTTTTCAAAAGTGCTAGAAAAAAATCAAAGTCAAAAGCCAGTGTTCATTAGTGAAACCTTCTCATAGGTGTTATGGGATAATCAAGACAACTTCATTGGTGAAAACCTCTTTGAGGTGCCAATAGATAAGCATAAAAATTCTTTACTACTTGATGAAGAAAATATCAAAGATAAAATCAAAATAGCTTCCAATATACAGTCCAATTAGATTGTAGCTACTCTCAAGATCAAACAACAAAAAAATTTGGTGGTCTTATCGAGAGAACAAGTATTCAACCTCACCACAACCAAAATTATGTTGAATCCAACATCAACAACATTATGTGTGACTGAAAGTCCTGATCTTAATTTTTTTCCTTGCCATTACACATTCCATTACTATCTATCATTGCATTTCACAAATAAACCTATCAGCCAATATTTATCCCTATTTACCATCTATGGTCTCACTTTCCTTTGAAAAGGATACAAAGATACCTTTTATTAAAATTTGAAGGAATTATAATCATTGACCAATGAAGATCACAAAAACATTCTTGACAACCAAATTTGTAGGCAGTTGTTAATAGAGAAACTATTCATATGAGGTGTGGGATAGAAATTAACATGATTGATTATTATATTTGTGTCATTTTTTGATCAAGATGTGCATCTCCACTTCAAAAAAAATAATATAATCATATGCCATTTTACCATAGCCAGGCCAAACACATCTAAAATCCAAAACTAAAAATTACCTAGGCCACACACATGTACCATATCAATCCATTGCCATGCCATTGCCATTGTTACATATCCATTTCTCATTATCACACATCCTAGCCAATCACCTTACCACTTGGGGGTGACCCTCTTACCATTTTATCTAATTTATCAAACCATCATTATCTTAATCAAGACCATACCATCCTATCATTCCATTCCTATCTAGACCAAAACTTGATTCTAGTCATCCTACCTATTCTTATTTTGATCTTGGTTCCTTTGGTTCTCATATTTTTCATCAGGGGATTCTGATCAAGTTTCAACTCTTATAAAATTTGTTTTTTAATGATAGTTTATGAAAGTAGTGTGATAGTTTATCTAGTAAGATATCTTTTATTTTACATCCTATATCAAGTTGGTTTATGTGAGCCTAATTATAGCTACCTATGGTCAAATCAGTGTTTCACCAATCTTGCTACTAATTGTAACTACCTATGGGCAAAGTAGTATCATTGACCTATTCCATTGTATCCTAGTTATAACTGCATATGGACAAACTAAGGGCAACACTTATCTATTGTGTATTTCTACATCACCTTACCATTATTATTTTCATTTGACTCACCCTTTGTCATATTTGAGAACTTGTTGTTACCTGGCCAAGTTTCTTCCCACCTTTTATGTGGATAGAGCTAGTATGAATTGAGGTCATTTGGGAACTATGTGGACCATACTCAATTCATGTTGAGGTCAACTCAGTCCCCCTTTCCACACTCTAACCATTTTGTGAGAAACCTAATCCATGATCTTGTCATTCTGTGAGCTTGAACTATTTAGTATCTCATAATTCTCCATTGAGTTGAGATACTCAAAAAAATCTAAAAATATTTGTCATGTCTATTCTTAGTTAGTTATCCTCAATCTACCCTACTGGGTAAAAGTCATTATTACTATTCCTTATTTTGATTTTTTTTTAATAATTTCTATGTATTTATTTATTTCAAGTTATTTGTCTATTTATGTGTTTTATATTTATTTGTTTGTTAGTTTGTTTATTTTTTGTTTGCCTTCAAAACTATTGCCTTGACTCGGTCCATATGTATGTATTAGGTGATTCCTTAAACATAGTATTCTTGAGTCCATCCATATTCATCGACCAACATTATCATCATTATTTTTGTCATTGGTGCATTATTTTCAAGTGTTTATTGGCTCAGGAGTTAGTTTTCACACACATTTTGGGATAGTCTTCATGATGTTTTATCATTATGCATACCATCATGTGTTATAGAAAATATCAGCTTCAAGAAGGTCTACAATCAATGGAACCCTAGAAGTTTCTCCTTGGCACCTTGGTAAAACCTTCCACCCATCTTAATCAAATCAACCCATTGACCATTCTAGTTGTATTATTGCTAATGAAGATGCACATCTCCTTATTGACAAGTACAACTAAATATTTTATAATGATCAAATCTTATTACTCTATCCATCCCTTTCATCATCTTATTCATCCTCGTATGCCTAGTTATTTATGGATTTTTTAGTCATTAGACCATTGCATCTATGTTTGTACCCACTCATCTTTAGTCTATATTCTAGGATATATCCTTGAATTCTTCTTGATAATCTACCCTAATTGGGGAACCATCATCTTTATCCAATCCAGGTCATCTCAATGATGATAACTGCCTATGGGAAAATCATTATTTTTTACTTTTATTCCTGATTATAACCACCATTGGTCAAATCAATATCCTTTTTAAATCAATTCATGAAATCAATTTCTCATTAGATTAATCTCACCCATGGGTTTATTCCACACTTTTATTCTTTCTTCTTTTTGAGGGACCATCCATCCACATATGTGATAGCCACTCCCTTAAGGGGGCATCATCATAGACTTTTCAAAAAACCATTTAGAGCTTTATTCTTCAATAATCATCTTATTTTTGGCATACATGTCATTTATCATTATTTGAGAAGACATTACTATCCTACATTTTTTAATATCTTCCCAAATAGGGGTAAATTGTAGACACCTAAATCTGGCCACCAATGACCATCAATCAAGCTTTTGACCAATTTCCACCAAAATGCATAAATTGGCCTAAAAATAATAAAACATATTAAAAGATTTGAAATGGATATATTCAAGTGTTTATTTTGGATATATTTCACTAAATAGGGAAATGTATTTTATGGGTTAGCTAACTTTGATCAAATCATTTTCAGTCAAAATGCCAATTTTGTACCTTGGTGCTCTAGATTGCTCTTTTTTACAAAATTTATTATATGAGACATGTGCCTTTGTTATTATATGTTGGAAAAACCCTAAATGGGATAATAGATCCAATGCATCTAACATCAACTTCCAAATCCAATCCAATCAAAATTTGGGCCAATAACATGACATTCTAGCCAATTTGAGTAATTTGTGCACAAAGAGCCAAGGTTTACATCAAAGTGCTTAATCATGCTTAAGAGCTAATTAAACCAAATCATGATCATAATTAATAATTACACGGAAATTGTTGAATAATTTCCTTTTGGAAATGAATATTGAATATTTTCATAATTAGGTGACATCATTTCTTGGGAAGACATCCCTAGGCCATAAATGCATAAAATATCAAGGTTAACCCCTCCCATGCATCATTAAGACCCTCCATGCCTATTCAATGCCCCTCTATACCAAATATTAATGGGGATATTTGTATAATGAATTTTATATTTGGATGTATTCATGACCACACATCTCAATCTTGAGATTTGTGGTCATGGTTGATCCTCAAACCATTCCAAAAATCTATAAATAGGAGACCTTGCCTATTGAATTTTAGGATTGGATAATGAAAATTTATAGTGTTGAATTGATTCCAAATCCTAATTAAAATTAGTGTTATTATTCCTAAATATTGATCCAAGCCAAGCCAAACTAAAGCTAAACATGGTTTTAAAGAGAGATGGAGGTAGACACACTCCATTGATGCAGACTTCATGAGCACAAACTAAGCAAGCCACTACAACAAGCATTTTGGAGCATCTAAGGAAGGTGAAGGAAGGTCTTTCTTTCATGTTTTAGTTGTGTTTTCCATTTTTGTGTTGTTAACTAATCTCCCCTAGTAGCTAGGCCTAGAGATGTTATGTTAGTGTCTTTATTTCATTTTATTTTCATTTTGAGACTAACATGATCCTAACCATCCTCTCTTGAGTCAAATTCCTAGTTCACATAATGACACACTTGGTGGGACTGTAGCCCCAAAAATTTGGTCACAAAGTTCTTTCAAGAAACTTAGTAACCAATTTTATGTAAAATATTGGAGTGAAGGAGCTAAAGGAGAGAAATTTTAAGTCAAAAATTCATTTTTATGTAACATTTTTTTTGTGAGTATTGTAGTTTTTTCTCTATTGTAATATCGTTTCTGTCATAGTAGTGATTTTTTAAACAAAATCATTATTTTATAAATAGTGATTTTGTATCCCTGAGTAGTGATTTCATTTGTCAGCATAATGATTTTGAAAAAAATGATATCATCATTCTACATAGTGATTTTGTTGATTTTGGTTGTGATTTTGTAGAATAGTAATATCACCATTCTACACAGTGATATTTTGAATCTAGCCAATCTTTCATGTTTTAGTTGTGTTTTCCATTTTTGTTTTTTTAACTAAGCTCCCCTAGTAGCTAGGCCTAGAGATGTAATACTAGTGTGTTTATTTCATTTTATTTTCATTTTGGGACTAACATGATCCTAAACATCCTCTCTTGAGTCAGATTCCTAGTTTACATAATGACACACTTGGTGGGATTGTAGCCCTAAAAATTTGGTCACGAATCTCTTTAAAGTAACCTAATAACCAATTTTATGTAGAATATTGGAGTGAAGGAGCCAAAGGAGAGAAATTTTAAGTCAAAAATTAATTTTTATGTAACATTTTATTTTGTGAGTATTGTAGTTTTTTCTCTATTGCAATATTGTTTTTGTCATAGTAGTGATTTTGTAAACAAAATCATTATTTTCTAAATAGTGAGTTTGTAAACAAAATCATTGTTTTCTAAACAAGGATTTTGTATCCCTGAGTAGTGATTTCATTCGTCAAAATAGTGATTTTTCAAAAAAGTGATATCATCAATCTGCATAGTGATTTTGTTGATTTTGGTTGTGATTTTGTAGAATAGTAATATCACCATTCTACATAGTGATATTTTGAATCTAGCCAATGAATTTGTATCCAAATAGTGATTTTGTTTTATAATAGTGATATTGTTAAAATTGGTAGTGATTTTGTCATCTAATAGTGATATTATGTTTTCTACTAAATCTAGCCCATAACAGTGATATTATTGTCTGAAATTGTTATTTAATAGGGGAATAATGATATTGGTTGTGTAATAGTAGGATTGCAATAGAGAGTTGAAATTTTAAATGTTGTCTTATTAAAATATTAAGTGTTTCAAATTATGACATTATAATTATGTTTTTACAGGTTGTGGGGGTATTTTGAAATTTATTTTGAATGCTTTATACTAACCAAACACACTTTCATTTGGGTTTAAAATGAAAATTCTGAATTTTACACCTTTGAATTAGTGCTTAAAATGAAACTAAGATTTGGCTAAGTCTTAGATACATTTCATTTAGTGCTTAAAAAACATCATAATGCTTACAACATTTTAAATTTGGTGTTTTAATCATGAATCTAGGCTAAGTCTTGAATCTTTAATTTGGGATTAAAATGAACTTAGTTTTTTATTATTTTAACAAAAAGAGACGTGTGTGTATGATCTCCCATTCAACCCCTTTATGGAAATTTTGGGATTAAAAGTGCTATCTCATCATAAATTTGAGCCTAGTCCATGACATTAAAAGAATGTTATCTAAAGCACTCCTCAAAAAAACACATTAGTTTGGGTGATCTTGAAATGACCCTAAAGTATTTCTAATTAGTCATTTATTTTATTACATCTTGGCTTATGAGGGGGATTTCATCACCTCTCTCAAGTTCTTTAGGGAAGCTTTGACTTGGGGTTTCATCTCCTAGCACTAAATTTAACCACTCCCACTAGGATCAAAGGTTTGAGTGATTAAACAACCTTATAGTTTAGAGTTTCACATGGGATGTATCTACACTTTGGACATCACACTAAATTGAGCAATTAATAGATGTAGTGGATGAAAAAAGGACTACACCTTTTTGCAATAATCCAAGTGCCACAGACACCAAATTATGTGTGTTTTTTTTTGCATCATGAGGTGAAAGTCATTATGTAATTGATCCATCTAGAATGATCAAAAATCAATTAGTTTTAAAAAACCCCATATTTCCATACCGTTTCTAGGATTTGGATGATTTTACTTACTGTATTTTGTTCATTTTTGCTTGGTATGTTTTGAGACTAAAAATTTATTATTTGTTTATAACCATGTTAAAACTAGTTTGTTTATATGTCACTCTTTTATCTAAAGAGGTGTTATGCTAACCATTTTGCACCACACTTGTGCCTTGAATTTTTTTCTAAATTTGTTTGCATGTGTGTCATTTGAGTTATTGAGGGTAGTGTTATGCTTCCAAAATCATATCAAACCATTTTGCCTTTGAGTCTTTGAAACATAACATTGATCACATCATTCAAGCATGCTTATGCTATCAGACTAATTAATTTATTTAAAAACTTCTTTACCATCATGCCAAAAACCATTTGTTTCAAACCATGTCATGTATACCATTTGGACCTTGTTTATACACTGTCATGTTATCCAATATTGTTTAGCTTGTTTGGTTAAATCCTAGTTTTCAACATTGAGTTTTTAATTATCCTTGTCAAATTTTGGATTCAAACATTGATTGATTTTTGTTTAGGTCTCAATTCATGGGGCTAATACATATATCTATATTTATTAGGTTATATATCTTTGATTAATTGATTACCCAAATTTGAAAACTATTGATTATTTATTTGTTCATAGAGCCTATCCTCATCATTGTTTGAAACTTTATTTGGGAGAACACAACCTTTATTCAAGAGCCTTTTGTCTTATGCCTTATTCCAACTTATCATATTTATTTTTGATTCCTTATGTTGGGTCTATGTCAAAGTTGTTTCTAAACTTGTTAGATTAAATCAAATCACATCATCCTTTGTTTTAAGCCTAGCTTTGGACACCATTTGGCCAAAAGTCCTAACATAGCCTATTTGAACCTAACTTTTAAATATGCATTTGGATAAAAGACCTAGAAACTCTTTTCCCTTTCCTAGATTAGACATTATTTAGAACACGTTGACCTATACTTTTGACATGCCAATTTTTATTTAGATGCTTGAACTTTTGTGCATATGACATTTAATGTTAAACATTTGATGTTAGACTATTTTATGCCAAATCTTAGTGCAAACCATTTTGGAGATACAACTCTATGATCAAATCATTATTTGGAGATATAGCTCTACCTTCGACCAAGTTAGACCAAGTTTGAACCATTTGTCCTTTGGATATACTTTTTCAAAGTTTGTAAAACTCTAATCCTTTTTGTTTTGAATCTTTCATCATTTATGCAGATATGTCTAGCTACACTTATGGTGGAGTCACATATATTCAAACTTATGATAGAATGGCCACAACACCCCAAACCTATCCTTTCAAGACCTCATCTTTTGGCTTGTGTGAGCAATCAAGCTCCACACTACCCTATCATTACCATTTTAGGACTTTGTCCTTTAGTTCATGTGATAAATCATGCTCCTTGATTCCATACCATTAGCTAATTGCAAGCCATTCCTCATCTAGTACCAATCCAATCAAAACCTCAACCAATCCAATCATTCAAAGACCAAGTTATGTTCTAAACTGGTATTTTACAACTCATTTGAAACCAACCAATTAAAGATGTTTTTGTTGAACCAATCAGTTATGACAAGTCAACCTATGATGAATCACCTTTCAATCATATACCAGTTGTTGAGGAGTCTCACTCTAACAAGTCAGTCTTTACTGAGTCATTTCTTAATGATTATAACTACCTTTAGGAAAATCATTACCTCAACCATATGCCTATTTTCAAGATCCTCCTATTGACAAGCTAGTCTCTAAGGAGTTGTATCTTAACTTTTTCCCCATCTTTGAGGAGTCCCACATTGACAAACTAGTTTTTTTAGAGCCCACCATACCAAGATAGTTTTTTACTAGTTTAAAACCAATCATTAAATTAGACATCATTATAATAAAGTACCCATCAGATGAAGAATGAAAGTTAGATTCAGGTTGTATTCATAGACCAACATCAAATTTATCATCAGAAGTAGAATCAACATCAGATTCAGAGTCCCTTGAGTCAGAATCAGATTCAAAAATAGAATAGGTTCATGGTTGTTACAACATTGGTTATGCATGCCTAGTAGATCAATATGAATACATCTATGATCCTTTTATAGTTTTTATGGATGAGTACTTCAATTTCAATATAATTTATCATAGTATCTTCTAAGAGGATTGTACATCCTCTCCCCATTCCATTACCATCAACCAAAATAGCCATATTATTAACATTCCATTTCAAACAAGTGTCAATTAGAATCAAAAAAATCATACTTTGTTGAACTACATCCATGGTGACATATCATTTGAAGAATAGTAATGAATCCAAGACCAAATTCATGTAGCAAAAAAACATTCTCCTAGTGAAACATTTTCAAAGGTGTTAGGGGACATATAAAGTTTAAACTCAACATATTTTAATAAGACTTTTTTAGAAGTGCTAGAAGAAAATCAAATTCAAAATCCAATGTTTCATTATTAAAACCTTCTCAAAGGTGCTATGGGATAATCAAGACAACTTCATTGGTGCAAACCTCTTTGAGGTACCAATATTTAAGAACAAAAATTCTTCACTACTTGATGAAGACAATATCAAAGATCAAATCAAAATAGCTTCCAATATATAACCTAATCAAATGGTAGATACTCTCAAGATCAAAAAATCAAAAAATCTAGTGGTATTATCAAAAGAATAAGTCTTAGATCCCACCACATCCAAAATTATGTCAAATCCAGCATCAATAACATTACATGTGACTAAAATTCTCGATCTTCATTTGTTTCCCCACCATTGCACATTCCATTATTGTCTACCATTCCATTTCAAAAATAAATATATCATTCATGGTCTCACATTCCTTTGTAGAGGATAAAAACATACCTTGTCTCAACATTTGAAGGAATTAGAATCAATGACCAATGAAGATCAAAAAAATTATTGACAACCAAATTTGTAAGCAGTTATTGATAGAGAAAATATTTAGATGAGGTGTGGGAGAATAATTAACACGATTGATTATTATGTTTATGTCATTTCCTAATTAGGATTTTCATCTCCACTTTAACAAGCATAATATAATCATATGCCCTTTTACCATACCTATTCCAAACACATATAAAATCCAAAACCAATAATTACCCAAGACACAAACATGCACCATGCCATTGCCATTGCCATTGTTACATATCCATTTACCATTGTCACATATCCCAACCAAATGCCTTACCACTTGGGGGTAACCCTCTTATCATTTTTTCCAATTTATCAAACCATAATTATTTTAAGTAAGACCATACCATCCTATCATTTCATTCCTATCTAGACCAAAGCCTTTTTTTAGTCATCCTACCCAATCTTATTTTGATCTTAGTTCCTTTGGTTCTTCCTACACTTTTTTTAAGGGGATTTCGATCATGTTTCAACTCTTATAAAATACGTGTTTCAATGATAGTCTATGAAAGTAGTGTGATAGTTGATCTAGCAAGATATCTTTTATTTCCATCCTATATCAAGTTGGTTTATGTGAGCCTGATTATAACTACCTATGGTCAAATCAAATTTTCACCAGTCTTACTACTAATTATAACCACCTATGGGCAAATTAGTATCATTGACCTATTCTCTTTTATCCTAGTTATAACTACCTATGGGTAAACTAGGAGAAAAACTTGTCTATAATGTATTATTGCATTACCTTTCCATTATTGTTTTCATTTACTAGCCATTTATTGGGTTTGAGAACTTGTTGTTACCTGGTCAAGTTTCTCCCCACCTTTTGTGTGGATAGAGCTAGTATGACTTAAGGTCATTTTGGGACTATATGGGCTGTGCTCAATTCATGTTGAGGTCACCTCAATCCTCCTTTCCACACTCTCACCATTTTGTAAGAAACTTAAGCCATATTATTATCATTTTATGAGCTTGAACCATTTATTAGCTTGTAATTCTCCATCAAGTTGAGATACTCAAAAAAATCTAAAAACATTTATCCTATCTAAGCTTAGTTAGTTATTCTTGATCCACCCTACTAGGGAAAAGTCATTGTTAGGATGATTTATTTTGCTTTTATTTTTAGGAATTTTGTATGTTTGTGTATTTTAAGTTATTTTTCTATTTATGCACTTTCTATTTGTTTATATTCTTACATGTTTATTTTTTTTAACACTATTACCTTAACTCGATGTATATTTATGTATTGGGTGATTCCTTACACACATTAATCTTGAGTCCATCCATATTCATACATCAACATTATCATCATAGTTTTTATCATTGGTGCATTATTTTTGAGTGTTTATTTGATTAGGAGTTAATCCTCACACACATTTTAGGATAGTCTTCATGATGTTTTATCATGATGCATATTGTCACATGCTACAACAAAAATCAGCTTCAATAAGGTCTAAAATCAATGGAGCTATAAAATTTTTTCATTATCACCTTGGCAAAACCTTCCATCCATCTTGATTAAATCAACCCATTGACTATTATAGTTGTATTATTGATAATAAGGACATGCATCTCCTTGTTGATAATTGCAATTGAATCTTTTCTAATGATAAAATCTTATTCTTCTATCCATCCCTTTCATCATCTTATGCATCCTTGAATGCCTTGTTATTGTGGCTTTTTTAGACATTAGACCATCACATCTACTTTTTCACCCACTCATCTCTAATCTATATTCTAGGATATATCTTTGAGTTATGATTGTTAATCCACCCTAATTGGGGCACCATCATCTTTATCCAACTAGGTCATCTTAATGTTTATAAGCACCTATAGGTAAATCATTATTTTTGACTTTTATTTATTATTATAACTACCTTTGGGTAGATCAGTATCCTTTTTAAATCAATGCATGTAATCATTTTCTCATTTGGATTAATATCACCCATGGGTTTATTCTACCCTTTTCTTCTTGTTTCTTCTTTAGGGACCATCCATCCACATATGTAATGGCCACTCGCTCAAGGGGGAATCATCATAGGATTTTAAAAATACCATTTGGAGATTTATTCTTCAATCATCATCTTATTTTTAGCATACATGTCATTTCTCATTATTTTAGAAGACATTTCTATCCTACAGTTTGCAATATATTCCCAAATAGGTGCAAACTATAGACACCTAAATCTAGCCACCAATGACCATTAATTAGGCTTTTGATCAATGTCCACAAAAATGCACAATTTGGCCTAAAACCACTAAAACACATTAAAATATTTAAAATTGATATATTCAAGTGCCAATTTTAGCTAGAGTGTCACTAAATAGGGAAATGCATTTTATGGACTAGCTAACTTTGATTAGATCATATTCAGTTAAAATGCCAACTATGTACCTTGGTGCTCTAGATTTCTCTTTTCTACCAAATTTATTACATGAGACATGTGCCTTTGTTATTTTGTATTAGAAACATCCTAAATGGGATAAAAGATACAACACATCTAATATCGAATTCCAAATCCAATCCAATCAAATTTAAGGTCAATAACAAGACATTCTAACCAATTTGAGTAATTTATGCACAAAGAGCCAAGGTTTGAATTAAAGTGCTTAATCATTCTTAAGAGTTAATTAAACCAAATCATGAGCCTAATTAAGAATTCCATGGAACTTGTTGAATATTTTCTTTTTGAAAATGAATATTGAATATCTACATCATCAAATAACATCATTTCTTGGGAAGACTTCCCTAGGCTACAAATGAAAAAAATATCAAAGTTAACCCCTCTCATGCCTCATAAGACCCTGCATGTCTATTTAATGCCTTTCTATCCCAAATATTAATGGGGATATTTATAGAATGAATTTTGTAATTGGATTTATTCATGGCCACACATCTCAATCTTGAGATGGATGGTCATGGTTGATCCTCAAACCATTTCAAAAATCTATAAATAGGAGGCCCTATCTATTTAATTTTAAGCTTGGATAATTCAAATTTATAATGTTGAATTGATTCCAAAACCTCATGAAAATTAGTTTTATTATGCCCAAATATTGATCCAAGCCAAGCCAAGCCAAAGCAAACATGGTGCCAAAGAGAGATGGAGGTAGCCACACTCCATTGATTCAAACTTCATGAGCACAAACTAAGTGAGCCACTAAAACAAGCATTTTATAGCATCTAAGGAAGGTGAAGGAAGCTCTTTCTTTCATGTGTTAGTTGTGTTTTCCATTTTTCTTTTGTTAATAATGATCCCATTTGAGATGGGCTTAGGGTGTTATTGTAATGTGTTTTTGATTGATTTATTTTATTCACTAACACAATAATAATCTCCCCTATTTTAATCCTATGTTCACAAAAATAATTTCTATCAAGATTGAAGATTAAAAGTGTGTGACACTTTTTCCTAGAAATGGCACCAAAAATGACTAGTATTTGATTCAAAATTGGATATACTTCTCTTGATCAAAATGAACAAGGAGAGTAACCATGGATCTATACCTTTTACCTCATTTAAATGTCAACCTAGGGATGTAGACTTGATAAGATGATTTCATTTTATGTGGACATTCAATCTATAATTTGACATTCTTCTAGTTGTATCTAAGATGTTGAAGTGAAATAAATGAAATGCTTGAAATGAAACATAAATAAAGTATATTAAAATAAATTCTTATGCATGGGAAGCTTCCTAGAACACATATTAAACAAGAATGCAAATCACACAATTTAGAAATGAAACACACAATGCTTAAGGAAATCAAATAACATGCTTAACTAACTAGATGGGTTGAATTATTGTTTTAGCCTTCCAAATAGGGCCCTTCTTCATTCTAACTCTAGATTCAACCCTTCCTCTTATAATTCTAAATTTAACTCAAAATTGCTTACTCATATTAATCAAAAGTGTAGCAATAAATTACTTCATGAATTTACAATCAAAATTGCTTAACACAATCTACTTCTTCTAATATCTATTCAACATATACTATTTTCTATATATCTGTCAACTCTGATACTACATGTTTATATACCACAATGAGATTGTTTTATACAAAACAATATATACATTCTATTCTAAAATACATTTGAATTGAGGTAACCAAAATTGGTTCCTTTTACTAAAGACGTCCTTCATATGAATCTTAAAACTTTTCTATAGGATTAAAAAGGCTATTTTGTTCTTCAACCACTTCTTTATTGAGCTCCATGGAGGTTAGAGTCATTTCTATGAGTCGATTAGAAGATAATCAAAATATATTCATTTGTGGCTTTAGTCATGCGGTGGCTGTAGGATGGTCTATGTAATAAGATTAATTTTGTTGTAGAATGTTCTATGCTATATACCTATTTCTCCAAAAAAACTTCAAAACACATTTATATAAAAATCATCCTAAATAAATATATAACTATAATATATCTAATTCCAATACATAATTATAACTATTTAAAAGATTATGAAAACATAATGCTATATGGTTTATGAAATTAGGAAACTATATGGAAAATTGTTAAAAAGCATGGTAAACAAGTGAGATGAGTATAATAAATGGACACAATAATAGGACATTTATGGGGATCATCACCCACCTCTCCCTCAGTAATCTTATTAATTGCACAACCACTATGTGCTCATAAGCCCAATAATGCAATATCATCACTACACTCAATCTACCACTAAATGCCTCCTATGTAAACTTGTAAAGATCCCTATATAGGTGGGAAAGCATAGTCCTACCCCATAATAACATAGTTCCATACACTTCAACACTATGAACAATCCTATGCATCTTATATGCAATCAACACTCCACTCCCATTCACATCAATAAATAGAGCCAATAACACAGCCAACCACTTCCATAGATGTAGAAAACTAGAATATACTATAAATGATAACAACACATCACTATCACTACCTCTCTAATGTATACCTAAAGGTACACCAAAAAAACTCAAGGATGCATGATCAATAGCATTAGCACCCATGTTATCCTATAATGTCACATGCCATGCGCTAACTAGCAAATGTAAAATGTGATACACATACTCTAGAGTCATAGTAATCTCTCCTATAGGAAGCCATAAAGTATATGTATTTACATTCTACCTCTCACATAAGGTTGTAATTAGATACCTATCCCACTACACTAAACCTAGGTCACACATATGACCTAGCCCTACCCTATCCATGACAACTCTCTCATCAGTAGATAATGGTAACATCCTCAATGTCTCCATCACCTAAATTCTATAGAACTCCCTCATCTATACCTCACCCTAGAAAACACTAGAAAATAACATATATATCATTCAACCATGCTAAGTAAACAACCAAGCAATATGACAATAGGCAACAAATAAAAATCTCAAAAAATTAATCCTAGTGGACATTAACATTGCAAAAAGGACACTAGCACTAGATAAGAGTACTAAAAGTTGGACATTAGCACTTAACCCTAGATAGGAGTGTTGGAACTAGTTAAAATTTTCATATGACACTTTAAATAGCTCAAAAACATCAAAAACAGGCTTTCAAATAGGCAAAAATCATGCATTTTAGCTACTAAAAAAATCATGTATTTCAACTACTAACTAGGATAACATCACCACCATCTTAAACTTGGGCTGATAACTACTCAAAATAGGTTATAATAGGTAATCATATCCTCAACATATCTCCTACTCTAGATCTCCAATATCAACCTAGCCAATGCACAAATGAATCAAGAATCAATCCAATTTCCTATATTTACCCAACTTTCTCAATCAAAGTAAAATACCATTTTCCGCATAACTTGAACCCTATAATTTCATTTTTCAAACCATTTTCTTCCATGAAATCATGACAACAATAATTTTAACATCATGTAATCCTCACTTTATCATTATTTCATTTGCCTATTATTACATGCACATCTCCATATTTACCTTACACCTAAACACATACCTTGATCATCACCAAGCAAAACTAGTTCCAATTTCAACAACTCAGTCTAATCAATCAAACAACCTTTATAAATTCAACACATACCAACCTTACATATATTCTTATTCCACTAGTCATAATTTTTGGCTCAAACTTCTCTATCACATGATCTCATCCTTATACCCAAAATGGGGGAATCATTCTACAATTCCTATTCCTACACTTACCCAACATGTTTATCCACTCTCATAGATGGATACACCATGGTTCTTACACCTCTATCATTTAGATTATTAGATTCATCTCAGATCAATTTAAATAAAATAGTGATTTAGATCATATGGGTCACTCAACTTCACTTAGGACATTTAGGGGGATATACCTTCAGTTTATAGATACATAGATTATTTAGATATAGTGGTTTAGAACATATGGATCCACTGTGACTTTAGTTTATAGATACACATATTATTCAGATATAGTGGTTTAGATCATATGGATCCATAGTGATTTTAGCTTACAAGTACATAGACTATTCAGATAAAGTGGTTTAAATTATATGGATTCATAGTGGCTTCAATATAGATTTAGACTCAGATACCATATTTGGGGAAATGTACATCACTACACATCTCACACATATAACTTCATACAACATGACATAGTTATAAGACTATATAGTAGATTATAGGCATAGTGTAGAGCACAATGTTTTGATCTCTAGTTTTTAATATGGGGCATGGACCAATAGGTCATATCACATGTGGTTATATAGATTACCAGATTATACATATGCATCACTCACATACCATATTTGGGGGCATGGCATAGATGTTCATGTTCTTCATCATCTAGGATTATACAAATTAAATGAAAAGACATGCCATTCTCTTCTTACACATTGACTAGATTTTTAGATTACACCCAATTATATTCAAGTTGTCACCAAGTTAGACCACACATCTATCTGTAGTGGTTGGTATATTATATTACCCAAACCCAGACTACATGGGTTTATGTGAGATAGGGAAAAAACATTGGTTTTGGGCCTTCAAGCATTTCTTAATTATAGTTTAGATATTTAGAATGGGGGCATGATATATTTTGGTCTTCACAACATATATATTCTATACACACATTTCATATTACATGATTTTATGTGGGACAGAGGGTAAACATTAGTTTTGGGCCTTTGAGCCTTTCTCATTTTAGTCATATTTAACATAGGGGGCAAACATTACCCTCCTCCATTTTACATGAATTCCACTTTTAGATTCAATACAAGGGGCATCCATTTTAGGTATTCCTTCTTTCTCTAGTAATTATTTGGCTCTCCATCTATTTCCCTAGCTAGGAAGTGAGTTGGACCCTTTGCAACACATTCATATCCACATAGGTAGGTTCAAGTACACATTTTATTTTCTTTCTTTTACTCTAGTACTTCATTTCATTGCATCACTAGAATAAAAGGGGGTAAATGTATACACCCTAAATTGGTTAAGCAACCACATTTATCATGTCTTTTCATAGTTATTTCATAAGAGACTTTGAATGGAGAATATGATCCTTGTTCACATTTAGCCATGTATTTTTTTGTACTTATCATGGTTCTATTTCATGATTGAATCACCCTTTTATTAACTCTTAGTCATCCATAGACTTATAAGACTAAATTCTAGCTCAACTAGACCCCTTTTCCCATGATTATTCCATCCCCCTAGGTCTCAATCCTATAGGATAGGAGTGTTTGGGTTGGACTATAGTGTTGGACCCTTGGATGTCCCATCTCCAGCACTCCTATCCAACTATATTTTAAGTCCCAATGGTTAGTTTTCCTCACTTAATGAGTCTTAACCCCTCCTTAGTTTCATCCTTAAGTTTTCCTAATGTTAGATAAATGTGAATAAGTATTCCAAATTAAAAATAAAGATTATCCTATATAAATGAATTCATAAGATATTTTATATCTAGCACCTACTATTTTGGCATAGTACATAATTAAAAATTAGTCAATAGTATAGCTTAGCATTCTACATCACACATAGATTTGTATACTTGATAAAGGGCATAGGAAAAATTCATTATTGAATCTACCATGCACATTAATTATGCACATTCCATAAGGGAGAACTACATTTGATCTAAGATCATAGCTTGAGGGTTAATGTAGGTAGTGATTAGGATAGCAAGGGTTCTACATCATGCGATTATTCTTTCCCTAACCCAATTTTTTTCCCCTTTGATTTTGATGTTTTTATTATTTTGTGTGTGTATATAGACCAAGGTTGGAGATCAAATTATATCTATAAGGATATCCATCAATATTCAATATCTAAAATTTCATAGGTGAACTAATATAGGAATAGCAGATAAAACCTAGAAATCTTAGGTTTGTATGACTAGTTTTGATAATAGTGGTAGGAACTAGACTATAAAGATAGACACCAAGGTGTCTTGTTTTTTATGCTCCTATCCTTTCACTAAATGAATTATAGATTTAGGTTTCAGACATCTTCTCAGCCTTGAATAACAATTTTTAGCTTTTATAATAGTCATCTCATCTTATTTTTCTAGATAAGTTATGTCCTTCCCCTATGTACTTAATTCAAAAAAATATATATTTTACCATATTGAATTAAATTTTTATACTCATTACAGACCCTTTATTGTTTATGAACTAGACCCTAGTTTTCCAAAAATAATAAAATAGGTTTTAAGAAGAGATCTTTTTTAGACTAAGTTTAAACCATTTGCAATAATAGATCAAGTTTTCCTTATAGACCAAATATTAACCATTTTCAATAATAGATAAATTTTTCATTCTAGGCCAAGTTTAAAGGCATTTAAAACATTATACCAACCTTTTTTGATACACTCAATCATGATTCACTATACATGTAGTGGGACCATGTATAATCTAGATTATGAAAATGTTGTCAAAGTTATCCATTTATTCATGAGCCTTATAAACATAAAGTAGCTTATGTGATAGATCAATATCCCTCATATGATACTAAATATAATGAAAAAATTCAAGATACTTTAGCACACTATCTTGTTAATACACCATCATATATAGCCCAATAATAGGACTAGACAACATAATACCTAGAAAAGGTGTCAAGTTCCATACAACAAGTTCAACAATAACAAATTCCATATTATGTAACTACACCAACTAGCATGAGTTATGATCCATTATTGTTTTATTTCCACCTCTTAGAGAATAGGGATGAGATATTATTAAAGTAGTGGAAGTAGATGTTAAATTTCCTTTGGACTTTCCTCATGATAATTTACCTAGCTTGGTGTGTGTACCTAGTAATAGGCCTCAAGTCATAATATTTTAACAAGCCTTGTCTATCTAAAGTTAGATTCTATTACTAGTGCACAACCCATAGTTATTTTCATTTATGAAATGAAATGGTAAAGTACCTCAACTTGGCCTTAAATTTGAATGCCATGACTATTTATAATATTCCACTTATAGAGTTAGCTCCTTCCACAGGGATACAAACTGACTTATCAAGTTATGCCAACCCAAATATTGTCAGAAAATCTTGTACCCTAGAAGAGGGTGTTCAATCCTCCTCTATATTTGGGTAACATAGGAATACTTCTAGGTATGTGGATGTATCTATAGGGGAAGTATAACTCTAGGTTTAAGGGTTATCTCCTTGAATGTATCTTGAAGTGTTTATCACCTAAACTAGTTAATTTATTATGGGAAAAGAGTTATAAGTTTACATTAAATGAAAAAAATATAAGGGGGTGATACACCAAGATTATTTCTATATGTCCATCATACTTCTTGCATTAAGATATAAGGAATATAAACTAGCTTCCAAGTCCTAAAAGATTGACACAAACTAACTTATCAAGTTATGATAACCCAATTGTTATCAACAAATCCTGTACCCTAGAAAAGGGTGTTCAAGCCTCCTCTATATTTTTAAAACATGGGAATACTTATAGGTATGTGGGTGTATCTATAGTGGAAGTAGACCTATAGGTTTAAGGGCTACATCCCTGAATGTATCTTAAAGTGGTTATCACCTAAACTAGTTAGTTTTTTATCGAAAAAGAGTTATAATTTTGCATGAAATTAAAATAATCTAAGGGTGTGATACACCAATATTATTTCCATATGACCATCATACTCCTTTCACTAATGAACAAGGCATATAAACTAGTTTCCAAGTCCTAAAAGATTCTTAAATGAGTGTTTCAATATGGAGGTGAGATACATGAAAGCTATCCAAGGTAAGTCAACCATAGGCTAGTTATAGACACCAAGGATCATTTTACACTTAAAGTATAGACCCATACACTTTTAAAAACTTCATATTAACTACTAAAATAGGAACTCTTGCATAAAAATGAGAGGATAAGGGAAGAAAGGAAAGAAGATTATCACTTTATATCACTATATATCACTTTGTACACTTAGAAAAATGTTCATAAACTCAAAAAAAAACTTTAATTTACTATTAAAAGGCACAATAAAATGTTATTATAGTAGGTATTTACCATACATGGAGTGGAATTAGTCTATAAGAGCCAAAATGGCTACTACTTATAGAATTGGAAAGAGAGGAGAAGAAAATGAAGTCTAAGGGTCACTAGGACATGTGTCATGCTGAGAAAAAGAGTTAAAAATATATAAGAGAATAATATTAAATACACCATGAAATTTATATGTGTAAAAATGTCCCTCAAAACATGAAAACTCCTAAAATGTGGCATATGATTCCTCATTTTGCATTAAAAAACTACCTTCATCATTTGGCTCTTTTGGAACATCCAAAAAATGACTAGGTATATATCACATGATTTCAATAAGATGTAGGGGGTTTTTACATGATATACCATGCATTGGTCACATCCTTAATCATTAATATTATTCTAGAGGTGAGCTATCACTATGTGTAATATAAGTAACTTCTCTTTCACTCACCCCTCACACTTTACCTCAAATTTGGCTTAAATTTTCCATGAAAATACATAAAAAGGAGTGAATGAAACATTTTAATACATAACATATACTTATATTCCTCATTTACACCTTAAAAGGACATCTAATTGAGGTTTTGACCCTTCTCATTAGCTTAATCACTATGCCATCCTAGACTGGCTAAAGTGAATGCACTTGCAGAAATACTTAGGATATTTTATAATATAATAAATGGACATGATGGGTTATATAAAGTCCCAATACTTCTCCCAAATTTTATTTCACCTCTTGAAACCTTTCCATACCTAAAAAACATCAAAAATAGTTAAGAAAACCTCATCTTTCCCTTATCCATACAAGTAGGGAACACCTCAAGTTGATGGGGAGGAGACTTGGAGATTATTATATAATATTTAACCATTTTAAAATCCATTTTTGTCTAGTATGATGCATCTCCATCCTTGTTTTCCCAATCAGGTCATTTGCAAGGGTTTTAGAGGGTTTTAGGTAATTTTCACCTTTAGGCTTTGTTCATAAAGATGTGATATTGGAGTTGCAAAAAAATTACACAAAATCAATGTTAAAGACCCTATACATCATCCCTCAACTCTTTATATTCCCATGTAGAGTGTCCAAGAAGATGTAAGCATTTCAAATTGCCTACTCAAGTTCATTCCATTCCATGTAGCCCTGAATTGGTCTTAAGACAAAAGTGGATTTCCTATGATTTTATTTTCATATTTATAACTTAAACACACATAATTACTCTTTAAAAACATTATAAAAATCATTAGAAATTATTTCTAATACTAGAAGTGAAACTGACCCCCCGCTTGGGCTTTAGGCCTAACTAGACCTAAAAGGCCTATTTACATCTTTGAAGGTTTTGAGCATTCTGATGAGTCCTATCTAGCTAAGAAATGTTATTCATGTTTGTATATATTTCATTAAAATTTATAAACATTATACAAGGTCTTATCCATCCTCATCTCACCCTCTCATCTCCATTCTCTATAATCTATAGGTTTGCATGTTAGGGGAGTGCCCTCTATCTAAGACAAAACAAAGGGTATGTCCCCTATTGTCCTAGGTAAAGTGACTACAGCAGAGGACTATACAAGTCCTAGATATAGTATATGAATTTTTTTATCTCATGGTCATATAATTAGACCCCTTAACTCATTCAAAACCTAAAAAAACCTTTAGATAAGCATATTACATGCAAGGTTTAGAATGTGAACTGTGTCTTACATTATTGGAAACTCTCCTACCCTTGTTTGCATGCTATGAGGGATATTGTGATGTATAAAATCATGATTAATTTGATCTAAATTTTTTCACTCCACAAACCTTTCTAAACACCTTACATGTGCCTTGATTTTCAGCTTGATTGGACTTCTGATTGTAGATTGTGTTCCTTGCTTGAGAGGGGCACCTAAAGATGTACTTACATGATTTAGGCCTTGTATCATTGCTTAAATAAGCTCATAAAATACCCATGGTCATTTAACATTTTTTTAGACCTATTAATGTCATATTCACACCATGATAACCCCCATATCACCATGATTTTACTCAATACCATACCAATGTCAACTACATTTGACTATGTAGGGGCCTTATAGGTGGGCATCATCCTTAAAAAATGTGTCACATAGCCCATTATTATTTTATGAACTTTTTAAAATATTTTCAACTTGTATGTTTCTCTATGAATTGTTATTCCATGTCTAGGTTTATGTGATGGGGCTCTATATAACTATAGGTAGTTGTAGGTGGCCCTTTTGGACCAAGGTACACTTGCAGGTATGTCTATTAGACCAAAAACCTAGTGTTCCACCTTCATTGGTGTTATTTTAAACATAAATAAGTTACTTAAATAAAAAATAATACATATAACGAAGATATTAATTCATAATACCACTTGAGTGGTAAGCGTCACTTGGAACTTGGATTCTTTTAAACATCACTATCAAGTTTCAGTGAATAAATCCATGGTTTTGGGGTGTCCAATCACTATCTTCCAAGAATTATACACCACCCTAATTTTGAAAGGTTATACTCCTATGATAAGGATATTAGATTAGTTAATTTTTATTAGTAAATACCTTTTGTGACAACATCACACATTAACCCCAAAAGTGTTAGGTGATCTATTTTAGTGTTTTATGGAAACTTGTCCCTGAGTTCACATCTTCAAATTTGATCATGACTCCTCCCTCTCACTTACCACCCATATGTCTCAAACATTTATTTCATGATACAATTGAACTATACAATCCTCATGGTAATGTCAAGATATGTCATACACCCTTGAATCACATTCTTACCTCTCTATCAACCACCTATAGGTGTGTATTTACATGTATGCAGGAAGTCAGTAAGGTTGTGGCTAGTAGGCCTGATATGGGACTTCATACTTGATTACCAAGATATTTTCATCTTATTACAACCTGATGGAGACCTTAAAAATTGTTAAAACATCCATATAAAACCACCTAAAGTTTTTTTTAGAGTCTTTATATGCATAAACAATAGCAAATAGGTAGAGATGGTAGAATATAGGATGTGCATATAACATATATTGATCTTACTAACTTGATATCTCCATGAAGTCTTAAAATATAACTTATAAACCTCATGGGGAGTCAAACCATATTAAAATATTCAAACACACGTGATCAATCTCTATTTTAACACCTATAGGTGTATATCACCAATGTATGACTATCCATATATGGGGAATTGACTATCATAGTCCTCATTATGTCACTTAGATTGGTTTATCTTGGTTTTTCATTACTATGATAAGGTATAAAAACTCTTTGAACACTTCATTACCTTATATTGATGTTTTAACACTCAAGACACCATGATAGCATATGGGAATTAGCAGAAAGTTGACTATGTTTCTATATGACTATGTGTTTGTATCAAAGGATGATGTTATGGAAATGAACTCTTCTTTCATAAAACTAGCCTCAAATTTCTCATATGGCTTCTTAACTATGACATCCAATGGTTTTTCAATGAGGCATACATTCTTGTTTTTCATGGTTCTCTCTATAATATTATATCTTCTCTTAGCTACAAGATCTTTAAGCTCTTGAAAGAGTTCCATTTGCTATTAACAATAATCCTTGTTCTCCTTGTTATATAGAACAAATAGCTATTCAACCCTTTCTTTTGGATGTATGAGGTCATCAAGATGATGTTCTTCATGCTTCAATGCATCTGAGAGTGGTTCAAAATCAAGCTGGTGTATTGATCCATCTTCAAGAACAACTTCCACCTTGGTCTCATGAGACTCTTCTAAAACTGCAACCTCTTGAGGGGTGACTTGAATTTCATCTTCATCCTAGATATTACACTCAACTTCATGTTTAATATGATCATCCATAACTTCATGATCAATTATGGAGTCTTCTTTAAACCTCTATCTCTTTAAGTCTTTACCACATTCCTCAAGGGCAATTATAAAAGAGTCTTCAATATGTCTCTCTTCATTCAATAAGGTTGATGTTGAATTGCTTTTGTGTTCACCAAGGGGAGTCCCTATGGTTATATCTTCCTCATAGTCACACTAATAATCCTCTTGATTTATTATAGCTTGGGTTTGATCTTATTCACTTGTATCCCTTAAAATGGGCTCTTTCTCAATAATGGGTGATATGGAGGGTTTATGGATGGACTCATGTGAAGGAGATGGAGTGTGAGGTGAAGGATAAGGCTTGTGAATGGATTTAGGAAATAATGCTACACTATTAATCTCATTGCGAAGTGATTTTTTAGGTTAATTAAAAGGAAAAACACCTAGATAAGCAAGAGTTTCACCTTAATAATAGCCTCTTTGGACTCTTCAACATCAATTTGTTCATTTTTAGGTCCTTTGTCTTCCCACATCTCTAGCCTATCTATTGAGCATTGAAGGCACTTATATTCCAAGTCCATTTGCTCTTTGATCTCCCTTTGAGTTCCTTCTAGCTCTTCAAACATATCCAACATCTACATACAACTTTGGGTGTCACCTCTTAACCATTCCATGAGATGATTAAGGAGCACATCATACTCATCATCCCATTGTCTCATATCATTTTAAAAATATCAAATATGGTATGGATTCCAATAAATACTTGATATAAGATGTAAATAATAAATGAGGAGGAGGACAATGATGGGGATCAAGACTATCTTATATTTTTTGCATTCTAGCCTATAGGAATCCACATCTTGCCTTGTAATATCATTGCATATAATTCATGTAAACATCTAATTACTCATGATAAAACTCATAGTATTACTCTTGAGGTTGATAGGCATCATGGTATGGTTGGTAGGAATCATATTAGGATTGGTAGGAAGGCATTTCTAGATAGGTTTATTGGTGATAGGCATTTTGATATGACTATTAAGGAGTAAAATATGGTTCATATCAAGGTTGATAGTGAGGTTCATGATAAGGGTATTCACCATAATATTTCATATCAACCTCATATGTTCATTGGGATACTAGTAATAATAAAAACCTTCAATAAAAGATACCTAAGATGCTTACAACCATAAGTTTTCATTTAGAGATGCTACTAGTGCTATCTTACTTGCTTTCAAAAGTTGATTAGAGGAAAGACACACCAACCATATTTCCACTCTCTTAGACCTTGGTCCCATTGGGCATGCAAGAACTATTATCACCAAATCTTGCACCCTAAAAGAGGGTGTTTAATCCTCCTCCATATTTTGGAAACATGGGAATACTTATAGGTATGTGGGTATACCTATAGTGAAAGTAGACCTCTAGGTTTAAGGGCTAGCTCCCTGAATGTATCTTGAAATGCTTATCACCTAAATTATCTATTTGCTTGTGGGGAAAGAGTTATAAGTTTTAATGAAATGAAACTACTATAATGGGGTGATAAACTAATATTATTTCCATATCACCATCATACTTCTTACACTAATAAATAAGTCATACAAACTAGCTTCCAAGTCTTAAAAGATTCTAATATGAGTGTTTCAATATGGAGGTCAGACGCATGAAAGCTATCCAAGGTAAGTAAAACATATGAGATTTTTATAAACTAAGGCTCATTTTACACTTAAAATATATACCCATACACTTTAAAATACTTCATATGACCTTCTAGAATAGTAATTCTCGCATAAACATGAGAGGATAAGGGAAGAAAGGATAGAATATTATCATTTTACATTACCATACATCACTTTTAAATCTTAGACAAATGTTCACAAACTTAGAACCAAACTTAAATTTACTATCCAAAGGAAAAATACAATGTCATTCTATTAGGTCTTCACCATACATGGAGTGGCATTAGTCTACAAGAGCCAAAATGGCTACTACTTATAGAATTAGAGAGAGAGGAGACAATAATGAAGTCCAAGGGTCACTAGGACATGTGTCATGCTAAGAAAAGAGTTATAAATGTAGGATAGAGGAAGATGAAATATACCATGCAAGGTTTATGTGGATAAATGTCCCTTACAACATGAAAACTCTTGACATGTGGTGTAGGATTCTTCATTCCACACAAGAAAGCTACCTTCACCATTTGGCTCTTTTGGAACATCTTATAACTAAATAAAGATAGATCTCATGGATGAACTAAGAAGGAAGGGTTGTAGACTTTCTCTACCATGCATTTTTTTCATCCCTAATCATCAATATTCTTCTTGAGGTGAGATATCACTACCTACAGTCTAAGTAAATCCTTTTTCATTCACCACTCATACTTGGCCTCAAATATTGATTTATTTTTCCATGAAAATCCATATATATATGAGTGAATGACACATGTTAAGACCTCACATACACTTATAATCCTTAGGTACACCTTAAAATTCCATCCACTTGAATTATTCACCCTTCACATTAGCTTATTCACTATGCCATCCTAGATTGGCTAAAGTTAATGCAATTTTATAAATACTTAGGATATTTTCTTCTATAATAAATGGACATTAGAGGTTCTCTCAATTCCCAATCCTTCTCCCAAAGTTGATTTCATCTCTTAAAACCTTTACATACCCATAAAACATCAAAAATAGTCAAGGAAAACTCATTTTCCCCTACCTATACAAGTAAGGAACACATCAAGTTGATGGGAGGAGACCTAGAGAGTCCTATATAAGATTCAACCATCTCCCAAGCCAATCTGGTCCATAATGATGCATATCCTTCCTTGTTTTCCCAATTAGGTCATTTCTAAGGGTTTAAGAGGGTTTTAGATCATTTCCACCCATAGTCTTTATTCATAAAGATGTGACATTATAGTTCCAAAAAAAATCCAAAACATAAATGTTCAAGACCCTCTATATCATCCCTCAACTCTTCATATTCCCATGGATAGTTTCCAAGAATATGTGAGTATTACAAATTGCCTACTTGAGTTTTCCATTGAATTCCCTATAGGATTGAATTGGTCTTAAGCCAAAAGTGTCTTTCCTATGATTTTATTTGAATATTTAAATCCTAGACACACCTCATGCCTCTTTACAAACTCATTATAAAGTTTTCCTAATACTAGAAGTGAAACTAACCTCCCACTTGGTCTTTAGGCCTAACCAGACCTAAAAGGCTTTTCTACATCCTTGAAGGTTTTTAGAATTTTGATGAGTCTAGTCAATTGTGACAGTATATTCATGTTGTTATAGATTCCATTAAACTTTACACACCTTATATAATGTCTTATCCATCCTCATCTCATCCTCTCATCTCCATTCTCTATAATTTGTAGGTTTGCATGTTAGGGGAGTACCCTCTATCTGAGACAAAAAAGAGGGTACTTCCCCTATTGTCCCAAGTAAATAAAATATGGGAGAATATAATCCAAGTCTTATATATGGTATGTGAAAATTTTATATCATGTTCATATCATTATACCCCTTAACTCCTTCAAAACCTAAGATATACCTTTGGATAAGCTTATTACATGTAGGGTTTAGAATGTGAATTGTGTGTTGCATTATTGGAAACTCTCCTAATCCTATTTAAATGATATGGGGGATATTGTGATTTATAACATAATAATTAACCTTACCCAAACTTTTTCACTTCATAAACCTTTCCAAACACCTTACATGTGTCTATATTTTCATCTTAACTAGACTATTGATTGCAGACTGTGTTCTTTTCTTGAGAGGGGAACCTAAAGATGTACTTACATGATTTAGGCCTTGTATCATTGACTAAAGACCTTCATATAATATCCAAGGTCATTTAAAATTTATTTAGACCTACTAATTTCATATTCACAACATGCTAACCCCCATATCACCATGCTTTTTCTCACTACCATACCACAGTTAGCTACATTTGACTATGTAGGGGTCCTACAAGTAGGCATCATCCTTGAAACATGGGCCACATAGCCTATTGTTATTTTAAAACGTTTTTTAAGTATTTTAAAATTTTATGTGTCTATATTTATTGGTCTTCCATGTCTATTATTGTGTGATGGGGCTGTGTATACCTATAATCAGTTGTAGGTGGCCCTTTTAGACCAAGGTACACCTGTAGATTTGCCTATTAGACCAAAAACTAGTGATCCACCATCACTAGTGTTATTTGAAACATTAGTAAGATACCTAAATGAAAAATACTATCTATAATGAATATATGTATTCATAGTTCCACTTGAGTGGAAAGGGTCACTTAGAACTTGAATTCTTGTAGACATCATTGTCAAGTTTCAATGAACAAATCCATGGTTTTAGGGTGTCTAAACACTGTCTTCCAAACCTTATGAACCACCCTCATTTTTCAAGGTTATAATATTATGATAGGGATATAATATAAGTGAATTTTTAATGTTCAATACCTTTTGTAACATCATCATACATTAACCCCAAAAGTGTTAGGTGCTCTATTTTAGTGTTTTAGGGAAACTTGTCCCTGAGTTCACATCTTCAAATTTGATCATGACCCCTGACTTTTAGTTTAAAAACCTATGACCAAAACATGCCTATAATTATATAATTTGCCTCTAAAATACTCATGGGAATATTAATACATGTAAAACACCCTTGAATCACATTTTCACCTCTGTCAACCACCTATAGGTGTGCATTTACATGTATGCAGACAATGAGTAAGGTTGTGTGCATTAGGCCTAATATGGGACTTCATAATTTATTACTGATATATTTAAATTGTATTAAAACCTAATGAAGACATTAAAACATGTTAAAAAATACATATATAACCACCTCAATTTTCTTTGAGAATCTACAGATGCATATATAATAACAAATAGGTAAAGATGGTAGAATGTAATATGTGCATATAACATATGCTTATCTTACTAACTAAAGATCTATATGAAGTAATAAAATGAAAATTTTACACTTCAGGGGGAGACAAGACATATTTAAAGCTTCAAACACATGCAATCAATCTCCCTTTTAACACCTATAGGTACATTCCAACAATATCTGACTATGCATATATGGGGAATTGACTATCATAGTCCTCCTTGTGTCACTTAGATGGGTTTAGTTTGATTTTTAATTCCTATGAGAAGGTATACAAACTCTTTTAACACGTAATTACCTTTTATTCATGTTTTCACACTCAAGACACCATGATAGTAGCTAAGAACAAATAAAAAGTTGACTATGTTTCCATATGACTATGTGTTTAAATCAAAGTGTGATGTTGGGAGAAAAAACATGGAATAAATGTGGTTATTATTGAATTAAAACATGGATAAAATCATATCCCATCCACATGAAACCCTTTTAGATAACCAAACTTTCTGTAAGTAGTGAAACTGACTGTAACTTCAACTGGAATATCAACTTACAACCTTAAATTATTTGGCCCATGAAATCATTTCCAAACATGAAAATAATAATTTTAATAATTAAATGAGATAGTCAAAATCATATAAAATCAACATCACCAATTGACCTATATAGACTGGTTCAAATAAGTGAAAAACTTGTAGGGTGTGGGAAACCATAGGTAGAAAAGCATATTCAACTTGTTAGAGATGGTTCATAAAGAGTAAGAAATAATTATCTACACTAAAAGAATGAAATTAAATATTACTAATTTTATTATCACCCACAAAACCCATTTTACTTGAAATTCTTCGTACTGGCCATACCAACCAAAAACCTATTGACTAGTTTCATGTGCATAGTGGAATGATGGAAGAGTAGAATTGTTTTAACTCAAATTTGTAACTTAAAAATAATTTAAAGAATTTAAATTAGTTTTATTAAATTTAATATCCATCCCAAAATATTTTCCCATGTGTTACTCTCTCTCTCATAGGCCATACACCCTTGAAATTCCTTCCTTTTGGACTTGTTTTCTTGGTTTTTAGTTAAAAAATGACATGTCTAATGGGGAATGACCAATTTTAAATTTTAAGGGATTTATTAACACATTTTAACCTTTAAAATCATACCACTTACATTTAATGCTCATTTATGACCCGTAAGTAACTCAAAATGACATAAAGACTAATTAAACCATGACCAAGGCTAAAATGACATCAAATTAACCTAAACACACCCTATTACATTATATTATACACTTATAATAATTTTTTTGACTATAGGTGGGTTGACCCATTATAACTTTTGGTCAAAATTGTCAACATTCTTGGTGGTTTCATAAGGGTGGTATGCTTGTTATGTCATGACCAGTAGCCTATTCCTATCCATTGGGACATGGAGTCACCTATAAACTAGTTTGAAACATAAATTACCCTTGAAAACACACCAAATATTATAATAAAATAATAACAAGACATAAATCAAGGAACATACATGTACTTTATGAGCACTTATGGAACACAACAGACAAACTAAAGTAACTAACTCAAACACTAATTAACCTAAAATGAACACTTCCTCTAGGATAAAAGGGGAAGTTTTAAAACCCTCTTTCTTCATGGAATAAATTATTTATTGAGTCATGTAGCCTTTGGATATATTTCATTGATTCCTCCATCTTCTTCATGGTGTTTTCCAGCTTCATTGGCATGATGTTCAAAGAATACCAAGCAACACCAACTAGGTTGGCTATGAAAATCAACTCTTATTGCATCGAAATAACCTCAAATTTCTCATATGGCTTCTCAAATATTACCTCTAATGGTGGTTCAATAAGACATACCTTATTTTTTCCATGGTTCTCTGTATAATATTGGGTCTCCTCTCAAGTACAAGATCTTCAAGATCTTGAAAGAGTTCTATTTGATTCTTCTAATCATCCTTTTTTTCCTTGTCATCTAAAACCACTACCTCTTCAACCCTTTATTCTTGATTTATGAGGTCATTAATTTTATGTTATTTATGTTTCAATTCATCTAAGAGTGGTTCAAAATCAAGCAGGGGTATTGATCCATATTCAATAAAAACAACTTCCACCTTGGTCTCATAAGAATCTTCTAGAATTACAACCTCTTGAGGGGTGACTTGAATTTCATCTTCATCCATGATAGTATAGTCAACTTCATGTTTAAGATGATCATCCATAACCACATGATCAATTATGGAATCTTTTTCATACCTCTCTCTCTCTCTTCAAGTATTTACCACATTCTTCAAGGGATACTGCAAAAGAGTCTTCAATATTTTTCTGTTTATTCAATAAGGTTTAATTGCTCTTGTGTTCACCAATGGGATTCCCTATGGTGATCTCTTCCTCATAGTCACTAAAAGAATTATCTTGATCAGCGATAGCTTGGAATTGTTCCTCTTCACTTGCTTCCCTTAAAATGGGATCTTTCCCAAGAAGGTGTGAGATGAAGGATTTATGGATGGACTCATGTGAATGAGATGGAATTTTAGGTGAAGGAAAAGGCTTATGAATTGATATAAGAAAGAGGACTGCACTAATAAGCTCATGGGGAAGTGATTTTTTGGGCTGATTAGAAGTAAAAACACCTAGATAAGTAGGAGTTTCACCTTACCAATATCCTCCTTAAGGTTATTCAACACCAGCATGTTAATTTTTAGGTCCTTTTTCTTCCCATGTCTTTATCCTATCTATTGAGCATTGAAGACACTTCTTTTCCAATTACATTTGCTCTTTGATCTCCCATTGATTTTCTTCTAGTGCTTCAAACATTTCTAACATCTACATACAACCATGGGCATCAACTCTTAACCATTCCATGAGATTATTAGGGAGCACATCATACTCATAATCACATGTTCTCATTTCATTTTCATTAACTATCAACTATGGTATAGATGCCAACAAATACTTGATATAAGATGGAACTAATGAAGGAAGAGGAGGGTAATGATGGGTATCAATACCAACTTCAAATGTTTGCATTATAGACTTTATGAATCCACTTATTTCCATTTAATATCTTTGTTTACAATTCATGTAAACATATGATTCCTCATGATAAGACTCTTAAGAGTACTCTTGAGGTTGATAGGCATCATGGTATGGATGGTATGACTCATATTGGGATTGGTAGGAAGGCATTTATTGATAGGTTTTTTGGTATCCTTACTCATAGGGTTGTCTAACAACATGATGTCTATATGGGAATTGAAATGGAGGATTATAGGGATAACATGGTCTATGGTATTGATAAGACTGTTGAGGAGTAAAATGTGGTTCATAGCAAGGGGTTCATGATAAGGGTATTCACCATAGATGTCAATATCAACCTCATATGTTCAATGGGATATAATTAATAATCAAAACCTTAAATAAAAGATACTTGGGCTGATTAAAACCATAATTTTTCATTTAGAGTTACCATTGATGCTATCTTGCTTATTTTTATAAGCTGATTAGAGGAAAGACACAATAATCATCTTTCCACTTTCTTAGATCTTGGTCCCACTAAGCATGCCAAAAATATTATCACCAAATATTTTACCCTATAATATGGTGTTAAATCTTTATCCATATTTTATAAACATGGGAATACTTCTAGGTATGTGGGTGTACCTATAGTGGAAGTAGACCTCTAGGTTTAAGGTCAAGCTCCCTAAATGTATCTTAAAGTGCTTATCACCTAAACTATCTAGTTGCTTATGGGAAAAGAGTTATAAGTTTTAATGAAATGAAACTAATATAAGGGGATGATACACCTAGATGATTTACATTTGACCATCATACTTCTTACACTAAGAAACAAGGCATATAAACTAGCTTGCAAGTCCTAAAATATTATAACATGAGTATTTCAATATAAAGGTGAGATGCATGAAATATATCCAAGGTAAGTGAACCATATTATAGATATAAACACTAAATCTCATTATACTTTAAACTATAGAACCATACACTTGACAACACTTCATATGACCTAATAGAATAGGAACTCATGTATAAACATGATATGATATGGGAAGGAAGGATTGAAGATTATCACTTTGCATCACTATATGTCACTTTTGACACTTATAAAAATGCTCATGAACTCAAAAAAAAACTTGAATTTACTGTTCAAATTCAAAATACAATGTCATTCCAGTAGGGCTTCACCATACATAGAGTGTAATTAGTCTACAAGAGACATAATGGCCACTACTTATAGAATTGGAGAGAATGAAGCCCAAGGGTCATTAGGACATATTTCATGATGATAAAAAATAGTTACATATGTAGGAGAGAGAAATATGAAATAAACCATGCAAGGTATATGTGGACAAATGTCCCTTAAAACATGGAAAAATCCTAAAATATGGCATAGGATTCCTCATTTTGCATAAGAAAATTGCCTTCATCATTTAGCTCTTTTGGAAGATCCCAAAAAATAATATGTATATATCTCATGATTGAAATGAGAGGGAGTAATTTTATACCTGCTCTACCATGCATTAGTTTCATCCCTAATCATCAGGATTATTTTGGAGGTGAGATATCACTACCTATAGTCTATGTAACTCATCTTTCACCCACCCCTCACACTTGGCCTAAAATTTGAATTTAGTTTTCCATGATATAAAAAGAAGTGAATGATACATTTCAAGACCTTCCATATCCTTATATTCTTTAGGTTAACCTTAAAATTCCATATACTTGAAATTTCCACCCTTCTCATTAGCTTATTCACTATGCCATCTTGAAGTAGCTGAAGTAAATGAACTTGCAGAAACACTTATGAGATTTTATACTAAAATAAATGGACATGAGGGGTTATCTCAAGTCATAATCCTTCTCCCAAAGTTTATTCCATCTCTTAAAACCTTTACATACCTAAAAACATCAAAAATAGTGAACAAAACCTCATTTTCCCCCTATTCATACAAGTAAGGAACATCTCAAGTTGATGGGAAGGAGACCTAGAGAGTCCTCTATATGATTAAACCATATTTAAATCCATTCTAGTCCATTAGGATGAATCTCCTTCCTTATTTTTCAAATTGAGTCACTTCCAATGGTTTTAGAGGGTTTTAGGTCATTTCCAAACTTAGTCTTTGTTCATAAATATGTGATATTAGAGTTTCATAAAAATTCCACAGACTCAATGTTTAACACCCTATTAATCATCCCTAAAGTCTTTATATTTCCATGCATAGTGTCCAAGAAGTTGTGACCATTTTAGATTGCCTATTCGAGTTTTCCATTCCATTCCTTATAGGCTTGAATTGGTTATTAAGCCAAAAATGGCTTTCCTATGATTTTCTTTGCATCTTTACAACTTGGACATACCTCATGAATCTTTACAAACATTATAAAAATCATAAGAAATTTTTCCTAAGACTATAATAAAAATTGACCCCCCACTTGGGCTTTAGACCTAACCAAACCTAAAAGGCCTATCTATATCCTTGAAGGTTTTGAGCATTCTAATGAGTTCCAGTCACCTATGTAATGTGTTTGATGTTGGTGTATATTCCATTTAACTTTAAACACCTTATTTTATGTTTTTTTCATCCTCATCTCACCCTCTCATCTCTATTTTCTATAATTTGTAGGCTTGCATGTTAGGGGAGTACCCTCTATCTGAGATAAGATAGAGGGTACTTACCTTGTTGTCCTAGGTAAAATGAATATGGGAGATGATTCTTCAAGTCCTATATATGTTTTTTGAAAATTTTTAGATCATGTTCATATCATTAAATACCTTAACTCCTTCAAAACCTAATACTAACCTTCAGATAAGCTTACTACATGTAGGGTTTAGAATGTGAACTATGTGTTGCATTATTGTAAAATCTCATGCCCTTGTTTGCATGTTATATGGGATCTTGTTATGTATAAAATCATGATTGAGATGAATCCCATATTTTTCACTTCACAAACCTTTCCAAACACCTTACATGTGCCTTGATTATCAACTTGATTGGACTACTGACTGCAGATTGTGTTCCTTGTTAGAGAGGGGCACTTAAAGATGTACTTACATGATTTAGGCCTTGTATCATTACCTAAATACCCTCATAGAACACCCAAGGTTTTTAAACATTTTTTTGACCTATTCACATCATATTCATGTCATGATTCCCATATCACCATGATTTTGCTCATGGCCATACCATAGTCAGCTACATTTGATTATGCAGGGGTCTTATAGGTGGGCATCATCCCTGAAACGTGTGCCAAAAAGTATATTTTTCTTTTGTAAAATTTGGGAAGTATTTTAAAATTTTATGTGTCTCTATTCATTTTTATTCCATTTCTATATTTTTTTGATGGAGCTGGGTATACCTACAGTCCATTTTATGTGGCCCTTTTGAACTAAGGTACACCTGTAGGTATGCCTATTAGACAAAAAACCTAGTGTCACACCTTTATTAATGTTATTTGAAATAAAAATAATATAACTAACTTAAAAATATTACCTAAGATGAATATATGCATTCATACTACCACTATAGTGGTAAGGGGCACTTGGAACTTGAATTATTGTAGACATCACTATCAAGTTTCGAACAAATCCATTATTTTGGGGTGCCCAAACACTATCTTCCAAACCTTATACACCACCCTCCTTTTACAATTTTATAATATTATGATATGTATATAAGATAATTACATTTGGATTTTTTAATACCTTTTGTGACATCATCATACATTAACCTCAAAAGTGTTAGGTGCTCTATTTTAATGTTTAAGGGAAACTTGTCCCTGAGTTCACATATTCAAATTTGATCATGACTCCTTGATCTCAATTTCCAACCATATTCCCCAAACATGTTTTTCATTCTATAATTTATCTCTAAAATTCTCATGGGAATCTCAAGACATGTCATACACCCTTGAATCACAATCTCACCTCTTTGTCAGCCACCTGTAGGTGTGCATTTACATGTATGCAGGTAGTTAGTAAGGATGTGGGTAGTAAGCCTTATAAGGGACTTAATACTTTATTCCAAAGATATTTAAATCTTATTAAAACCTTATGGATACCTTAAAACATGTTAAAACATCCATATACAACCACTCCAAGTTTCTATGAGAGTCTATAGATGCATATACAGTAGCAAATAGGTAGAGATGGTAAAATGTAGGATGTGAATTTAACATATGTTTATCTTAATAAATAAATATATCCATGAATTCATAAAATGAAACTTATCCACCTCATGGGGGGTAAAACTAGATTTAAATCTTTAAACACATGTGATCAATCTCCCTTTTAACCCCTGTAGGTGCATGCCATTAATGTATGACTATGTATATATGGGGAGTTGACTATCACAATCCTCCTTGTGTCACTTATATGGGTTTATATTTATTTTTAATGCATATGATAATGCATAAAAACTCTTTGAACACTTCATTACCTTATATTAACATTTTCACACTCAAGACACCATGATAATATTTTGGAATAAGCAAAAAGTTGACTATGTTTCCATGTGTCTATGTCTTTGAATCAATGGATAATTTTGGGAGATAACACATGGAATAAATATGGTTATTATATAATTAAAACATTAATAATATCATATCCCATCCACATGAAACCATTTCATAGAACCAAACCTTTTGCAAGTAGTGAAATTGATTGCAACATCACCTAGAACATTGACTTGCAACCTTGAACTATTTGGACAATGAAATCATTGAAAAAAGTGAAAATAAGAATGAGAATCATGAAAAGAGAGATTAAAAATAATTTATAAGCAACATCACCAACTAAGATATATGGATGGGCTCAAACAAGAGAAAAACCTATAGGGTGTAGGAAACCATATGTAGAAAAACACAATCGAATTGTTAGAGATGGTTCATAAAGAATAGGAAAAAATTATTTACACTCCAAGTATGATATTGAATATGACAAAGTTTAATATTCCACCTAAAGGCATTTGATTTGAAATTTTTCCTATTGGCCATACCAACCAAAAACATATTTGACTAGTTTTATGTGTAAATTGGAATGATGGAAGAGTATAAAGGTTTTAGATAAAATTTGAAACTTTCAAAACATGTAAAACATGGAAATTAGTCTAAGGAAGTTTAATATCCATCCCAAAATATTATCCCACATGCCCCTCTCCCTCATAGGCTGTACACCTTTAAAACTCCTTCCTTTTAGATCTATTTTCTTTGTTTTTAGTTATGACCTACAAGTTTTCAATTATAAATTGACATTTTTTATAGGGATTGACACATTGGATGTTGCAAGGGATTTAGTAACACATGTGTACCTTTAAAACCATACTATTTTCATTTCATGCTCATTTATGACCCCTAAGTGACTCAAAATGACATAAGGACTAATTAGACCATGACCATGGATAAAATGACATCAAAACACATAAAATTAACCTAGACACACCCTATGACATTAAATTCTACCATTATATCAAGTTTTTGACTATAGGGGGTTGACCCATTTTGATTTGTGGTCAAAATGGTCAACACCAACCACAAATCCAATTTTTCAAACATTGAATGTTGTAGACATGTTTCATATTCTTGTAATTGAAGAATAAACCATTTTATAGACTAAATACCTTTCTCAAAACACATTGGGTGAAACATAGGCATACCCCAACCCAAACCAAGTTTATCTAAATATTCAACTAACCAATGCATAACAAGTTTCAATGAACATTATGAATATTTCACAATAGGAGGAAGGAATGTCAAGTTTTCAAGTGCAACACACAACTACTCCCCCTCAACCAGTTGCTTCCTCAAACACACAACAAGGGGAAAAAATTCAAACATAGACCCATTCTCAACCTAAATAGGTGGTGAATACTACTCACCCCAACAAGTGGTAACTAACATTTTGCAAATAACTAATGTAGACCAACATACCACCATAACAAGTGGTAAATGTTCCATCCCAAATAAGTCCTAACCAACAATGTAATATTATTGATCAATAAAATATCATGGTTGGAAAATAATAGATGCCTATAAATAAACAAGTATTAAACTAACACCAAGTGATAAATACATAATAGGTACCTATTAGATAGTCAGTGTCTTACACCTATCAAATATAATACCCACAACAAGTACCAACCATGCAAAAATTTCAACTAAAAGAATTTTTCCAACAACAGATACCCTCCATAATATAGGGATTGTCTATTTAAGATCAAGTTTTGTTTTCAACCTAACAACTACAATTCATCCCTCAATACCAAGTACCACCACACACACCATATTTCCTTTTGATACCATTTCCTCCTGGATTTGAGCAACCCAAATTCAATAAGAATAAAGGAAAAGGAGACCAAAGGGAACATTTGAAAGATTTTTATGTTTCTTTTTAGTCAATGTATTTTAGTAATGTTTACATGCTTCTCCTTTTCTCATGGAGTTTAACTAGACAGGCCCTAAAGTGGCTTCTTAAACTACCTAAGAACTTAGTGCCTAATTTTAATGACTTGTCATAAAATTTTGTTCAATATTTATTGTATAACCTTGAGCATGATGTTACTATGGTTTATTTATTCCAATCACAAAAAAGTCTTTGGGAAATTTTTCTAATTTATCTAAAATAGTGGAGGTCACTTGCTATCTGATTCACACACAGCATACTAGATAAATAGTTGGTCGCAATAATCACGTGTAACTTATAGAGTGATTTATCCTATTAATTGGAGTTTTAATGTGCCCATACATTTTAAGATATAATTGATAAAGGATGGAAAATTTAAAAATACCTTATCAATATAGGGGTGATTAATCCATATACCCCAAACCAAAATTCAATCCAAAGCCAAAATCTAAGCCTAAGTCAGAACCCAAACCTAGTCCAAATATAGGGTTTTACACTAGCATAGGTTAATAACTTTAGAAAAACTAAAGTATATAAACAAAATAATAATTTTTTTGGTAATTTATTTAGGTAGTTTCTTCATGTCCAAATTATTCAAACACTTTCTCCACAACATATTATTCAAATGTATCTTATTCCATAAATGCAACCATTTAACAAAGGTAGCTTGTTCTAAAAATGCAGTATATTCTCCAACCATAGATAGATACATAAATGTAATCACATTTGTGCATGATTTAACCTCAACCTCCACCTTTTCAAACTATTCTTCTAATAATAATACCCAATACTAGAGTCTTCAACAACCTTGGTGATCCCATTGAAGTAGCGTTTCACAAATTATCTATAGCCAATATGATTAGTTAGTTGATTCTAAAACATTTCCTAAAGGTGTTCCTTACCCTTACTAGTATAAAGATCATTATTTATGGTAATACCATCATGTTCATGGTAATTCAATACACTAGTGTGTGTATTAGAAGCACTCATTGATAATATGTTGGAAAATGGAGAGATCTAGTTGGATAACGGGGCTTCTACTTCCAATCAAAACCTATGTATTAATTAAGACTACTTCCACAACATAAAAATACAAATCAAAACCATAAAAAAAATTAAGGTCATTACCATAACCACAACAACAACAAAAAACACAATCAACAATAATAACAACAAAAAGAATAAGAAAAATATAAATATAAACCTTAATAATAATTCCAATAATGCCAACTATAAAAAGGATAGAACCAAGGCTAGAATGACCCTAATAACTAATAGACCTATCATGTAGTCACACATGACTACAATAGATTTATAGGTCATGTAGTAGGAAGCCATGTATCTATAATTACCATCAACCCTAGGCTAGTATTTGGTTATCAAAAATAGGTCTTTAACAATGCCTATCATCCTCTTGATGTTAGTAATCCTCCTTTGGCCTGTAACCACAAAAAAGTACACCAGAAATAAATAATTACCATCATATACCCTTCTCCATATTTACCTAATATGGATTGTTAAATCACAACTTAGTAGATTAAATTTACCATTCTAGGCCCACAAATACCTTCTACCAATGAACCCTTCAATCCCCCATATTCTTTAGGAGTAAGCCACTTACCAATGTAGAAGATAAATCCTATGATATTGTCAAACAAATAAAAAATATGCCCACACAAATTTATACTATATATTTATTTCACACATCTACCATCCAATTAAAATATCCTTATTGAACTCTTGAGTGAGTCCAAAGCATGCAATGACATTATGCCAAATAAATTTTAGGCTTTGGTTGGACACCTATCCCTAAGCCAACAATTGAATTTTAACCAAAGTTATATGTCATCCCAAGGCCCTTTCCATAATAACCCATTATATATTGAAGCTTTCATAACATAACATAAAGTTAAATACATCCTTATATATAATGGATCAATCCTTAATATCGTCTCTAAAGTTAATCAAGTGTTCAAGATATATGATAGCTGACCTATAGCCAAAGAATATTACCATCAAGGCCTATAACAATGAATAATTAAAATCATAAGGAACCATCTATTTTATAGTTGTTATTAGGACTTTAACCCAATGACACACTTTTCCATGTCCTAGATCTAGAGAATCATATAATTTGCTTTTAGGTAAACCATGGATACATGAAATCTATGCAATACCTTTGACCTTACACTAGTGTATCAAGTTTCCTCTTTATATCATAGAGGTATCTATTCATGGAGAATTACATCCATATTAGTACTATAATCATTTGGAGGTTGATTATGAGAGCTATAATTATTATTTTTCTTAGACCCCACACCAAATAAGGACAAGGATATACTTGTTGAATTGTCAGAGTTTAACTATATAGACCCTGATAGCCTTACCTCAAATTCATATACACCTATTAAAATTTCCAATCATTTTACTATTTCAGACAATGGTCTAATATAATACTTTACACATAATACCTTCCATATATCTAAACTTTCACAAAATTCCAATACTTATGGAAGGCCAAATTCTAAGCCAATTTGCATGGAATGGTGACAAAAATGAAAACTTAATAGCCCCATGCCTATTATTTTCATGCAAACCACTATCCAAGAATAATACCCACTTATCAAAGATAATTCTTTGTTATATAATGATTATTTGGTTGATTCCTACCAAAGTGAAAAGTATCCCATCCCTAATAGGATTATAGATAACCAAGCTTATGAAGATAGAGACCTAGGGGAAAATTAATAGGGTACTATTGAGCCTATTTATATAACCACTTATTATAAAGTAACTCATGGTATTTTATTTAAACCACTTAGGAGTAACCCTACCTATCTTATTCTTGTTCCTACACTGATGACTAGAAATGATGATGCTAGTAGCAAAGTAGAGTCTGACCATAGTATATATGAAGACCTATCTAATACTAACCTACTCAACCCTTACACCATTTTTACCATCATTCTAGTAGTCCAACATTCCCCACTTATCATTTATCAACCTTAACTCATAGACTAGGGCCAACAAGAATCCATAATACATCTTGATGAGTTTGAGAATGATGAGGATTTTTGTGATTTCATGGGCCTAATAGACAATATTCCTTTAGGAGACCATAAGTAATAAGTCTCTATCAAATTGGATCATTCTACCCATTTTGGAGAGTGGGTGAACATCTTTATCCAAAATCAAAAGAATAAAACATTGAGGTCCCAAAATGAAAACTTCATTGAAGCAATTTTGGGATAAGAAAAAATTAAATAAAAAGTCTAGCCTCTTGGTAGAAACTTATTTTAGGCACAACTAGATAGGGATTTTCACCTTTCCTCAAATAAGGATTGAGAGGCCACCATAAAAAACTTGAAATTGGGTTTCAACTTAAATAAAGGAACAACATTCTTTTGATCAAATTATATGATATAGTCCTAAAGTATTTGTTACATGGCCTTAGACACCATTAGGATATTCTATTAATCCTATTTGGGGGAACATGAAGAACTAGTCTGACTATATGACTTTTCTATTACCATCCAATTTACATCTTTACCAATTATCCTAAAAGATAGATCTACTCTCTTTGGAGAGGATACTTTGAAATTCAACATTGGAACTCTAGATGATCCCAAGTGGATAAAACTAGGCACATCCCTCATAGAAGAGGAACATGATGTTATTACAAATATTTTTAGAGATTTCATATAAATTTTAGCATGGTCTTATTTTGATATGCCAAGATTAGATCCATCATTGGTTCTGTACCATCTATTAGTTCATCTAGATGCTAAGTTGGCTAAGGAAAAATAGATGAAAATGCATCCTTACATTTCCATCTTGGTCAAGAAATAACTATATAAACTCTTAGACATAGGATATATTAGACCTATTGATTATTAAGAGTGGATTTCTAATATTGTGTTAGCTATGAAAAATCTAGAAGGTATCAGATTGTGTACTAATTTTTGAGACTTTAAAAAATCTTGCCCAATGGATGAATTTATTCTGTTAAACATCAAAATGATTTTTGACTCCACTAATGGGTATGAAATTTTTTCCCTCATAGATAAATTTTTAGGATATAACCAAATCAAAATTACACTCTAATACCAACACAAGACAACATTCACCACTCTTTGGGGAGCATTTTACTATCAAGGAATGTCTTTCAGCATCAAGAATGTAGGGGAAACATACCAAAGGGCCATGACTATTATATTCCATGATATGATGTAGATATCAATGACATACTAGTTAAATATAAGATTTGTGTAGACCATCTATCTATACTATGGATAATATTTGAAAGACTTTATGAGTACAAGGTTTGGCTTAATCCCAAAAAGTGCATCTTTGATGTTACTTTAGGTAAACTATTAGGATTTATTGTCTCTCATTAAGGCATTGAATTTTATCCTACTAAGGTTAAATCCATTACCAAGATTTCATCACCTTCTACTTTGAATCATCTCTATAGTTTTTAGGGCAAAATATAGTCTATTAGACACTTCATTTCATAGTTGGTTGATAAATGTCACCCATTCACTCATTTATTGAATAAAGGCACTACCTTTTCATAAAATAAAGACTCCTAAAATTCCTTTGAGCACCTAAGATAATACTTGGCCAATCCACCTATTCTAATACTACCTATGATAAGAAATCCACTCTTAATTTACCTATCTTCCATTGAAAATACCTTATGGGCACTTTTGGCCCAACATGACGAGCACAAAAAAGAACATGTAGTGTAATATATAAGCTCTACACTGGTAGCATATGAAAAAATTATACGCTAATTGAGAAATCTTATTTAGCTATGGTTTTTTCAACCCAAAATTTGTGCCATTACATGATCAACAACAAGACCATAGTCATTTCCATATTAGATCCACTCAAGTATCTACTATCAAAAATACCTTTATAGGGCCGAATGGCTAAGTGGATCATGCTTTTAAGTGAGTTTTAGATTGAATATGTCAACCAAAACTCCATTAAGAGATAGGTACTTGAAGATTAGATTAATGAAGTACCCATATCAGATATTCATTCACTTACTTTTACATTTCCAAATGAGTCTATCATGACCATATTAGAAACACCTCTCGAAGAACAATAATGGAAAATTTATTTTGATAGTTATTTCATGTTGCATAGTTCAAGAGTAGGATTATTATTTATAACACCATAGGGGGGTATAAATACCATGTCATTTTATATCATCCTTATATTAATAGTATGGCTGAGTATGAGTAACTTATTCTGGGACTTCATCTAATTAAACATTCAACATCTACTAGTTTATGGTGATTCAAAACTTATCAATAATTAGCTTACAAACCAATTCTAAACCAAGAATGACAAGTTGGTACATTATAAATCCATGATGGACACTTTTAAGAAATAGATTACTCACATTCAGTTTTAACACATACCTTAGGCCAATGATGAAATAATATATACCATGGCTACAATTAGTTTTTTGATCCACATCACAGATAAGATAAGGGACTATCATTTCCTCATTAAACATATTATAGTGATTTCTCATGAACCCTCAGACATTGAAATGATCTATGATACTATTATTCCTAGTTTTACCTAGTATTTTAAATTATATATTTACCTCCAAGACCAAGTCCTTCCACTAGACATTTCACATAAGAAACAAAAGGCCATCACATACCAAGCCTCTCACTATACCTTACTTAGACCTACACTTTATCGTAGAAGCTTTGATATAACTTTTCTTCATTATTTAGCTTTGATAGAATCTGGATTAACATTAAGGAAAGTTTATTAAGGTTTTTTTAGGTCCCACACCATTAGGGCAATAGTTTCCAAAAATACCCTACGTATTATTTATTATTGGCCAACCATGGAAGAAGATACAACTAATTACATTAAAATGTGTAAACAATGTAAAAGGCATCTTAATTTGATCCATGCACCAACATGAACACTCAAGTTGATGACTACACCATGTTCATTTTCAACATGGGGACTTTATCTCATTTTCAATATTATCCCTACTTCCTCAAATGGCCATAATCATATCCTTATTGATATCGAGTACTTCACTAAGTGGTTTGAATATATTCCCCTCACTTACAAGATAGGAAAGCATGTTTCCAAATTCATTTTCAACCATCTCATTTGCCATTATGGCATCCCATCTAAAATTATATTTAATAATGGTAATTAATTTTAAAATAAGGATATCATATACATTTGTGTCAAGTTTAACATTACCCAAAAAAATTCCACTATATATTAACCCTAAGGTAATGGCCAAGCAAAGGCATCCAATAAGACCATTATCAATATTCTTAAGAATATTGTCAATGATGATGGCTATGATTGGAATTTAAAAATATTTTGTGCCCTCTAGGCCTATCGTACTAATTTTTTCACTCCATTAAGTGCCACACTATATTCCATTTTTATGGCAATAAGTTCAATCTTAGCATCAAGGTCAATTTTCCTTTGCTACTCATTTCATTGAAACATATCCTTGATGATGAGGATTACAAAGTAGCTAGTCTATAAGATCTCATACACTAGATGAAAAATGCATGATCATTGTGAATATCCTTCTCTCATCACTTACATGGAATTTTTAAAATACATAAAGTGGACCAATAACCATTTGACATGTGCCAATATGAATTTGTGCAAAAAAATTGGTTTGGTGTTCAGTTTGTTGATAGCCTCTGGTGTTTGATAGGTGGTCATATGGGGATCTGTGGGCCTTATTATTTGCTCATTGGGGGTCCTCAGTGAGGGTCATCACACTCTTGTGGAGGGGTGCCTTGGAATCCTAAGCTTCATGTCTTAATATTTATGAATTTGTATTTAAGTCACAAATTCTATTGAAACCCCACCAATATGGGCTAATTGTCTAAATCTTTGTAATACATCTACATGAAATAAAGAGCCTTGAACCAACACATGGTAAAGCCACAAGCCATCAAAATTAAGCTACCACACCATCAACCTTTCCACATAAACCATTTTTAGATGAATTCATAACCAAGGGATTATCCAACAGTGGGCTATGTTTAGAATCAAGCTAAGCTTAGTGCCTAGTCTCCTCCAAAAGGGACATCGACACACATAGAGGTGAATTTCCACCTATTTAAAACATGAAATTAGTTTTAAAACAATAAATGTGGGATAAAATATAAAACCTAAGCACCAAAATGAAGGCTAAAGATTCAACCCATGAACAAAATAAATATGCCTTGACCACTTGTGCCACGGGTTTCTAAGTGGTATAAAAGGAACAAACTTCTATTTGAAGAAGAGGATTCAAGTGACTGTGTAAAGAGATTATAGAGGGTTAGAGACTTTATTATGCCTTATATAGTCTTGGGCCTTTAATGATAGGTCTAAGAGATGTTTTTATAGGTAGGTAGAGACTAGATGAGAATTGAAGACTTGAAATAAATTTTTAAGCCATTTGTTGCATAGATTTAATGGAAATGGTCCTCACTTTGAGTGGACCCAGAGACATAGGCTATTTAATCTAAACTCCGCTATCAATTCATTGGTGAATTCTTCTATTTTTCTCTACTATTATTAATTATGATCTTCATTTTAATTATAGTTTTTATTTCATTATTACAAACTACATGAAAAAGTTGAGAAAATAAGTAGATCATTAAATGTGACAATGTGTTATTCGATTTTGTAACATTTGCATTTTCAGTTTTTAGATCAAATTTTGGTATCAAAGTAGTTATTATTTAAATATGGTTTCTAGTCTATGTTGACAAGGTCTAAATCCAAAAAGGGTGAAGGACTACTCAGTGAGTATAATCTAGAGATTGGCTCAAGTCATGCTTATAAGATGGTTAAAGAAGAGATGGAATCCAAATAAGCTTTCCACTGATCCTTCATGGATATGAGAAGCATGGTTGAGGAACTTTACCATGATAAACAAAATAAATCCATGAGTGAAAAAGAAGGTGATTCATAATAATTGAAAGGTAAAGAAACTAAAAAACCTTCCTCTTCATCAGATGATGGTAAAAAAATTGTGGAATATTTCCCTTCACTAAAATTGGATATTAAGTTTGAATTACCAATGTTTAATGGTGAAGTTGATGCAAACAAGTTGGATAATTGGGTCAACCAGATTGAAGTTTATTATAGGGTCTAAATGATTATAGGGGATGAGTCCAAAATTCATTTGGCTAGTCTTCATATGGGAGGCACAACTCTCATATGGTGGGAGAGTAATTTAAAGGAAGTTGAGCTTCAAAAAGGTAACTTGACTTCTACTTGGAATGAATTTGTTGAAGAACTTAGAAATAAATTTTATACTTTAGGCTATATGTAGTAAGCCATGATGGATTAGAAAAGTTTAAGTCAAGGTAAAGGCCAAAATTTTGAAGATTATACACAAGAATTTAGGAGAAAATCCTTACTTTTAAATGTTCCTCTTTACACATAAGAAACACTACTAAAGTACATAGGTGGGATAGATAGTTACGTAAGACATATGATTCTTATGTTCAATCCCACTAATTTAGATGAAGTATGTGTTCAAGCCACTCATTTAGAGGCTAGAGGAAAACAATCAAAAGAATATTTTCCTAAATCTAAAAGTAACAATCTAATGTTAAGAAATATAAAAGGGAAAGTTCATTAGGAAAGGGTAAACAAAAATCCTTTTTTACTATTAAAAAAGAATAAGGAAAACCAATTTGTAATCATTGTAAGAAAAATCATGATGAGTCTAAGTGTTGGAAACTACACCTTGAGCTAAGGCCTAAAAGGTTTCAAAAGAAGGAAAAGAAGACTAATGCTATGGTTTAGGATTTAGGTTCAGATTTAGGTGATGAAACTAAGATCACAACTATGGGATTACATAATGATTCTTCTCTTTTAGTTTCTAGCACTAAGTCATCAAATTTTGCATCTTCTTCTAGATATAATTTTGTGCATGTTGATAATAAAATAAATGAATTTATATACATTAGAGTTTTTTCAAAACATACTAAGATTGGTACTCTATTTGATAGTGGTTCTCAAGCAAATTTGATTTTTGAAGAGGTTGTTAAGAAGTTAGGCTTACAAACCAATCCCCATCTGAAGCCTTATCCACTAGGTTGGGTGTGTGACAATGTGAAGCTAAAAGTATCACAAACTTGTAGACAAAGGTTTGCCATCACATCCAAGTTCATGGATGAGGTTGAGCTGGATGTTGTCCCTTTGGACATATGCGAGATTGTTCTAGGAAGTCCATATCTTTATGATAGAAAAACAATAGTTTATAGAGAGGATAATAAGTACTTGCTTGTTAAACATGGAATTGAATACATAGTCAGATCACATCACATTAAAACAAGTCTTTCCTTGGTTACAATAGGGAAAATGAAAAGACTAGTTAATTCAAGCAAGACTTTTTGTCTCATGTTGATTAAGTCTAAGGAAAAAGAATATTCTCAGGCTTTGGAAAATTTTGATCCTAAACATAAAAATTAATTGGTGGAAATCATTTCTAATTATGATGATGTGTTTTAGGGTCCTAAGGGTTTGCCCCCTAAAAGGGAAGTTCAACATATTGCTGGATTTTCCTCTCCCTAACATTGGCATGTACAGGTTATCAGTGGTAGAAAATGAGGAAATCAAAAAATAGGTAATTGATCTATTAGATAAAGATGTTATTCATCCAAGTTCATCTCTTATTGAATTGCCAATAATTTTGGTGCCAAAGAAAGATGGAACTTGGTGAATGTGTGTTGATTTTCATGATTTAAACAAAATTACTATTAAGAATCATTACCCTCTTCCTCATATTGATTATTTATTGGATTAATTAAAACATGTTTATTTCATTAAGCTAGATTTGAGAAGTGGATATCATCAAGTAAGTATTATTGAAGGTGATGTGTGGAAAACTACTTTCAAAACAAAATAGGGATTGTTTGAATGGTTTTTTATGCCTTTCAAGTTCTATAATACACTGGCTACATTCATAAGATTGATGAATGATGTTTTTAGATAGTTCCTTGATGATTTTGTTGAGTTTAATTACATGATATATTTATTTTTAGTAAGTCTTGGGAAGAGCATGTGATCCACATGAAGAAAGTCATGAACTCATTACGAAGGGAAAAACTTTATTTAAAAATGTCAAAATGTGAGTTTAGAAAAAACCTCTTTGATTTACCTAGGTTACATTATAAGACATGGTAAATTGAAAATTGATCTTGCAAAAGTGGTAGTCATTGTTAATTGGACTACACCCACTAATACAACTGAGGTTAGAATTTTTCTTGGTGTAGTACAATTTTAGAGAAAGTTTATTACTCAATTTTAATATATTGCATCACCTTTGCATTCTTTGACAAGTTGTGAAATAGGTCTTTCAGTGGGGAGGCAAGCATCAAAAGGCCTTCGACACTTCGAAATAAAATATAATTACTACTTCGGTCTTGGCACTTCCTAATATATAAAAACCATTTGAGATCGAGATGGATGCAATTGATGATGATATGGGATCTATTTTAATGCAAGGTAAGAAACTAGTTTGTTATCATTCTGAGACCTTCACAAGTGCAGTAAGAAAATATCCAACTTATGATAAGGAATTGTATGCATTGGTTAAAAGTGTTAAAAATGGAAACATTACTTAATGGTAAAATAAACAATAATAGATTTAGATCATCAACCCTTACAATATCTCCAATCATAAACCAAGCTACAACAGTCTAGATATTTTCATTGGATGGGCTACTTACAACAATTTCATCTTGTGATTAAGTATAAAAAGGTATTCAGAATAAGGTTACGGATATGATTTCTAGGCCTCCTATGATAGTTTCATTTATTATTTTATAGCATGGTTCTTTATCTCATGAAATCTATAAAGAATAATATGTTAATGATCTTGATTTTTAGGATGTATATAAAGACTTGATGAGTAGTAGACAAGTAGAAGAATTGGAATATCATGTACATAATGATCTTTTGTATCATTTGGGTAAACTTTGTATTCCTCAAAATGAGAGGGTGCACATGATTAGATAAGAACATACTTCTCTTATTTCTAGTCATTTTGGAGTTGCTAAAATGGTTGCACATTTGAAAATGTATTGTTACTAGCCTCGTATATAGGAACATATTGTCAAATACATTAAGGGGTGTACTCTTTATGCCATAAGCAAACCTAGTAATAAGAAACTAGGACTTTACACTCCTCTACCTATTTCTACTCACCCATGGGAAAGTATTTACATGGATTTTGTGGGAGGCTTGCTTATGACACAAAGAAAACATGAATAGTTATATGTGGTTGTGGATAGATTTATCAAGATGTGTGTTTTGATTCCTTGTACTAAGCAAATTACTAGGGAAGGCATTGTACACATGTTCTTTAAACATGTATGGGTTCATTTTGGGTTTCCTACTTCAATTATTTTTTATCAAGATTCATGGTTTATTGGGGAGTTTTGGTCAACTTTGTGGGGACTAATGGATACTAAATTAAAAAAGAGCACTACATTTCATCTGCAAACTGATGGTCAAATAGAGGTTGTGAATTTCACTATGGTACATTTACTTAGGGGTTATTATAATAAACATCCAAAGTTATGGGATGATCAAATGTGTTACATACAACATGCATATAACTGGGCACTTCATTCTTCTACTATGAAATCTCCATTTGAAGTTTGTTATGGATACTTGCCTAAATCTCTTCTAGATGTTTACTATGGATAGGATACAAATTTTAGTTAACAAAAATAATCCATTCAAAATAAGAATTTCATTAAAAAAATACAACTCATACATCAGATTGTCCATATTCAATTGGAGAAAAGTCAAGCCAAGTATAAATCTAGACATGACAAACATCGTGTTGATCACCAATTTGTTGTAGGTGATATGGTATGGCTTCACATCAGTAAGGAAAGACTGACAGGTGAAGGTAAAAATTTTAAACCAATCTGATATGGTCCTTTTTGAATTACATAAAAAATTGGCACAAATGCTTTCCAATTAGATTTACCATCTTATATGCAAATTTATTCAGTTGTAAATGTGGAAAATCTGAAATTCTATGAGCCTCCAATGATAATTGATCATGATGAAAGTGTATCCTTTCCTTCTATTGGTGATTTTGCTCTTCAATATCTAATAGAATTATAGGAAGATACTATTCTTGATAGGAATGGGTGGACTTCATGAAGAGGTGATGTTGAGTATCTTTGTGTTGGTCTAAAATGGATGCACCCAAATAAGGCCAAATGGATGGAAGCTAAAAGGTTGAGGGAGAAATACCCTCACCTCATTACCAATTAAATTCAACTTTTGGAGGTCTAAAAGTTCCCAGTGGGGAAGAGTGATCCAGGTGGATCCATGTACTCTTCCATTTTTAAAGTCTTCAATTTTTTGTCAAACCACTTGCACATCAAAGAATTCATCGAGATCTTTCCAAAACTTCTTCTGGAATGAAAAATGGAGTCCAAATGCTTGAGATATAGCTCACTAAAGTTTTGTTATAATAGGGGAATAATGGGTGTCAAAAGGTGATGTGGCATTGTTCAAATGTACCAAGTGGACCCATAACCATTTGACATGTGGAAATATGAATTTGTGCAAAAAAATTGGTTTGGTGTTCAATTTTTTGATAGCCTTCGATGTTTGATAGGTGGTCATATGGGGATCCATGGGCCCCACTATTTACTCACCGAGGGACCTTAGCAAGGGTTGACACTCTCTTATGGAGGGGTGTCTTGGCCTCCTAAGCTTCATTTCTTATTTTTTATGAATTTTTATTTAAGTCATAAAGTCTATTGAAACCCCACCAATATGAGATAAATGTCTAAAGATTTGTAATACATCTACATGAAAAAAAGAGCCTCAAACCAACACATGGTAGAGCCACAATCCATCAAACTTAAGCTACCATGCCATCAACCTTGCCACATAAACCATTTGTAGATGAAGTCATAACCAAGGGATTCTCCAATGGTGAGCTATGTTTAGAATCAAGCTAAGCTTAGTGCCTAGTCTCCTCCAAAAGGGATGTTGTCACACATAGAATCGAATGCCCACCTATTTAAAACATCAAATTGGTTTTAAAACAACAAATGTGTGATAAAAGATAAAGCCTAAGTGCCAAAATGAAGGCCAAAGATTCAACCCATGAACCTTTCAAACAAAATAAATATGCCTTGACCGCTTGTGCCATGGGTTTCTAAGTGGTATAAAAGGAACAAATTTCTATTTGAAGAGGAGGATTCAACCGACTGTGTAAAGAGATTATATAGGGTTAGAGACTTGATTATGCCTTGTACGGATTTGGGCCTTTAATGATAGGTCTAATATATGTTTTTACAGGAAGATAGAGACTAGAGAAGGAGAATTGAAGACTTGAAATCAATTTATAAGCCATTTTTTGCACAAATTTAATAGAAATGGTCCTCACTTTGAGTAGACCCAAAGATGTAGGATATTGAAGCTAAACTCCATTATCAATTCATTGGTGAATTCTTTTGTTTTTCTCTACTGTTATTAATTTTGATCTTCATTTTAATTCTAGTTTTTATTTCACTATTAAAAACTAAATGGAAAAATCAAGAAAATAAGTAGATCATTAAATGTGATAGTATGTTATTTGATTTTATGACACTTAAATTTTTAGTTTTCAAATCAAGTCAAGTTTCCTTCTCTACTCATTTCATTAAAACATATCCTTGATTATGAGGATTACAAAGTAGCTAGTCTATAAGATCTAGAGCTACTAGATGAAAAATTCATGGCCATTTTGAATAGCCTTCAAGTATACCATAACTGGTTATGTGGTAAATATAATAGGCATGTGAATCATAAAGAGTTTTATCTTGGTGATCTTGTCCTCAAATAAAACCATAAGAACACCATGGCTAATAAAAATAAAAAATGCAAGTTCAATCCTAATTGGATAGGACCTTATGTGACTATTTCTAATTATGGCTCTGGAGCATACAATTTTGATAAGCCAAAAGGAGATAAACTTTATGAACCAATGAACATAATACATATCAAGCATTTTTTCACTTGAGATACTCGAGGTATTATATATGAAGATTTTTTAAGTTGTGTTTTCATGTGACCTTACTTGTATCGTACCATATATCATTCATCCCATACCTTCGCTATTGGCCAAAGTTATTTTAACTTCCCCTATAACCTTTTTGACATTTATTTTGAAAATTTTGAGAGGCCTTCCTTTCAATGGTGGTATATTGGGGCAATATGACAATGGTCTAGGCAATTACATCTTTTATTCTTGTTAATATTCTTGATCATCATACCTATGTCATTATTCCCTATAGCATAGGGGTAAATTTTGTACGATGGATTTTCATACCCTTATTCCATTATTTCAGACATTACCCTTTTCCTATTTTATGAACTTGTTTTTACCTAGTTGGATCCTTCATTGTAGGGTGAACTATAGTGGCTTGAGGTCCATTTGGACTATGTAAGTAGTGATCAATGTTTTTTGATATCATTTTGGCCACCTTTATTCGCATGCTCTCATAATTTTGTAAGTCACTTTTATGTGTAGTGTGCATTTGAAATGGATACACTAATGGACCCTTATTTTAAATCTCTCACCATTTCACAAGTAATTTATGTAACACTCTCACCAGTTTCTGAGCAATTTATGTAATTCTATCACCATTTTATGAGAAACCCAGGCCATGCTCTCACCATTTTGTGATTTATCCCATTTTTTGTATCATAATTCTCTATTGAGTTAATATGCCTAGAAACCTAAAAACATGGATATCTAGAATAATCCTAAACAATCCTTTAACATTAAGCCATTCAGATTGTATATGCACCACTTAGGATGTATATATCCTAGTCAATACATATAACTAAAGTGTTCACTTGGATCCCATCATGACCATTTCCATTTGCCTATTTCATTTTTTGATCATGTTTCATCCCATTTCTAGGAGAACTACATTTGGCCTAAAGTTCATTTTGGAACTTATGCCCATGGGACTATGTAGGTAGTGTCTCATTGCCTATTTCATTTGGAGTCATCTAGACTAATTTTTGTGATTGATTTCATTCATCATTTACCTCCCAATGATATTGTAACTTTGTGATTTATTTATACTCTCATTGTTTTACGATTCTTAGACATTGCATGCTCTTGTCATTTTATGAGTTGTTTACACTCTTGACATTTTGTGAACTTATTATCATTCTAATCCTTAGATGTAGTGAACATTATGAACCAATTTAATTTATGAGTTCTCATATAGTGTCTTTTAGTGGGTATTATCTTAAGTCAGTTCTCATAGTTTCATAAATTCTTGTACCTAATGTTGTCACAATCATGAGCATCAACCCTTCTTTTTTTATGATCTTGCCATTTTATGAGTCCATTCATTTTTTATTATATAAATCAATCCTATTATTTTATTATGAATTTTTTTATCCCATATCTTGGGAGAGCTAAATTTAGCCTAAACTCCATGTTGGAAATTATCTCCATGCGAGTTTATAGGTAGTGTCCATTGTTTGGTGCACTTGGAGTTAACTTCGCCATCCTTTCCTTATTATTATATTCCCCCTAATCTTTTTAATAGTTTTTTTCATTATACCTAGGGGAAACCTTTTTCTTCCTAATTTTGTCATTTTTACATATATCCTAGGGGAAACCATCTATGCTAAGCATAACTCTTCTATTACACATGTACCAATAGTTAGATTAGTTGTTTGTTTATTTTCTTTAGATTGGTTGTTAATTATTTTATTTGCATTAGACTCATTATTTGATTTAGATTCAGTATTTGATTTATATTATTTGTTTGATTTATTTATATTAGTTGTTCATTATGCCTTAGCTTAGGTTATCTATTGCTCTTTCTTTAACTTGATTATTTATTTTTTGTGCTTTAGCTTGTTTATATATTCATCATGCCTTAGCTTAGGTTGTCTAATGATATTGATTGAACTTAATTGTTTATTACAATTATTTAGCTTGATTTTTTATCTTATTTGCCTTGATTTTTTTGTTAACTTAATTTTATTTTTGGTTGATGACTAACATTGTTTATTTCATTAGTATTTCAGTTCCTTTTTGGCTTGTTTATTTTTCTTTGTTTGTTTCATTGGTTTGTTTATTATAACTAGTTCTTGAATAACTTATTTTATTTTTCCTTCCTTGTTTTAGTTGTCATATGTTTATTACTTTATGTTTACACTTAACTCTTGATTTGTTATATCTTTTACTTGAGTTGTAGATATTTATATTCATTCCTACACTTTGTTTATTTACATTGTATTTACACTTAGGATTTGATTGATCATATATTACACCTAATTTGTTTATTATTGAATTTAAATTAATTTTTCCATGCTTATGATACATATAGTTATTGTGGTTTTTTATAACTATGATGCATAGTGTCACAAGCTAAAACAAAAATCAGACCAATGGATCTCAAAACAATACTGCCACAATATTTTCCTTTGTCCACAATGTCCATTGTTTCTAAACAAATATAAACCCATACTAACCAAATAATAATGAATATGGTATAAGCTAATGAATACATACATATTTGAATAATCATATATCATAGTTAATAAACATGAGCAAATACATAGATTCCAACATGACATAACATGATATAATGAAAAATGAAAGCCCATACACATTTTAAAATGGGAGTATAACATAAATAGTGCAAAGATGACAAAGAATAAACATGATACCATCACATATCATGATAAATATTGAAGAGAGAATCATATACATATCAAAATAATAATAGTCCATGTACAAATCTATATACCAATAATGAATATCATATACATCACAAAAATGAATGTCATATACATCTCATAATGCCAAAATATAAATATACCAAAGAGATATACAAGATTAACTCTATCTCTATGAATCCATTATCCCTATGAAAGGTTGTGGCCCTAATGGCCTTGGTGGTGGCAGTGCTCATGGTTGATGACTTGATTATCTTGAGGCACCTATATCATGTGTCCTTATCCTAAACCATGAGGACCTATTATTAGTCATCCATTCTTCCCATACCTAAAAAGTAGCTATATATTGATCTCATAACACTATAGTCTCATATGGTTGTCATTAATAGGAGGCCTCATCCTTAGCCCAAAGTCTCTCAAGTACCATCTATGAAAACCCTACCTATGTGTTGGCTCTTTGAACCTCATATTGCTCTCATCTAATCTAATGCACATCATCCCTAGTATAATCTCTCTGATATGGCTTGATATATCTTAAATATGGCCTGATCCTAAGAATCCTATATATGGACCTATAGTTACATCATTTATGCCACCTATGCTTTTAGTTAGTTAATTTGTGACTGAAAGAGAGTCATATCATCATTGCTGATAGTAAGTTGTGCCTATAGATGACCCACTCTCCTCACCAAGACCTCAATCTCCCCTACCTATGCCATAATATATTCCTCTAACATGGAAACATCTTAGGATTTCTATGTATCTAATGGTCTTACATGAACTATATTTATATAAGTCCTTGAAATACCTACCTTGTTGGGGTCTATCTACATAGATCTCCTCTTGGTACCCATGGTACCAAGATGCCTAATAACCTAATCCCAACCCTAATCCACATCCATCTGATCACCACCCTAATCCATCACATCCTCTACCTCCATCACAATATCCTCTACATCCCTAATATCCTCACCTTCCTTAGCCTCTACCTAAATATCATCCCCACCCTATCCAATTGGTACCTTTCTAACCTAACCACCATGTACTAGTCCCATTGGTAACAACCCTAGTATCTATGCTAGTAATATCAATCCTAATGGGTAAACCTATGATCATCATAGTATATAAGCATGTGTTTCACCTACATTAGATAAACCTCCTACATAAGCCCATGTAGTTTATGCCACTCCTCCATAACTAATCATTTTCACCCACCTATTAATCATTGGTGTAGATCAATTACTCTCTTAATAGTTATGTGTAAACCACCTAGGCCCCTTTGGGACATGTTGTTTCATCCCAAACCACTATTATACCTAATTAGGCATGTACTCCTTGATGATGTGCATCTATCACCTAGTTAATAAAAAACTAGTCATCATGAAGCTATTATACCATATATCCAATAACCAACTTAAATGTAAAAGAAAATAGGGTTACCACATGAATAACTTTGAAGTAAGGTTTTCCAGCATATGCTGATAGAAGTAAATATCCCCATGGTGCCCTATATAACTTGTAAATGTTTGTGCCTAGCCATATACTACTAAATGATATGGGTCTTGCACCTTGATGTGCCCAACTAAGTGCTCCATTATTATATGCTCCCATCCCCACACTTGGAGCAGTATCACTACACCTAAACTTTAGACTCCTTAGGAGGACACTATGTGCAACTCCTTATAAAGTTGGGCCAATATTATTATCCTCCAAGGAAACATATTGTTATCATCCATCATAAATCTTATAACTCCACTTAGACCCATATGAAAAAATTGGCCACTCTTATTAGGTAGAAATGCCATTTATAATGTCCATGAGAACAACAACCTCTCTATATACTAGTGTTGGTGGTGTTGACTCTTCTAATGCCAGGTCATCTAGTCAAAAAAATTATAAGACTCTGACATGTTAATATATACCTTTTCATGTGATATGGGAATATCTCCATATCTATTAAAATCATCCAATACCCCCATTTTTTCATTGGAGATGTCAAAAATAGCCTCCATCCTCTCATAGGTAGCTTAAGGATATGGTAGGTATCCTCAAGTGTCATTGTCACCTCTCACATAAGAAAATGGAATGTGGAAGTCTTAGAGTTTCATCACTTAGATAGTGCACTAAAATATGCTTGATTAGCTTAAATAATAGGCATATTCACCACCTCATATAGACTCACTTAGTATAATAAATTAATCATATCTATTATCTCTATATGTTGTGTTCTTAGATAGTGTGAGCATCACTCACATGTTGTCAACATCTATAACCACTCCTAAAAACATAGATAGATAGATATATGTTACTATTTATAAAATGCCAACCCTATTATACCTATTTCCCCCTCTCTTCTATAGGTTAGACCGCTCTTGGGTCTCTTAAGTTGACCATTTTGGATTTTAGGGTGGAGTCACCATTTTCTCAAATGATGAAGTTGTTATTTTGGCATTTTCTCCCATTTTAGGCATGAAATGACCATTTTTGTTTTTTTTAAATGATGACTTTACATGACTTATAAAAAATCACCATTTGATCATTTTTTTTGGTGATGTCACCATTTTCTAAAATGGGGACTTCGTATGAAGTCACTAATTTTCTCTGCAAAGTCATTATTTCCCCTTTCATGAAAATGCTTACTTCACAAGTTTATGCCCTAAAAATAATAATAAATGTGAAATAAATACACTAAAATTCTCAAGTGTACTTACTAACTACCCATCATGTGGTGGTCACCCATGCCCTCTCACCTGATTGCTCACGTGCCTTTTTGTTGGTTCATGAGTCATTTTTATTCACAAGGTTATAACTCCAAATTATTAGTAGGCTAGGGTGAAAATGAATTTTTTTTACCCCATGGGGTGAATATATAACTTGTAAAAATAATTTGTCACCCCCCATGGCATAAGGTTTCTTTCCAATCATTTCAAGAGTTCTTATTTTCTACTCTATGGTATATTTTTCATGTCATTCTATTTTGCATTCACTATTTTTTTATTAGATCATGTTATGGGGCTTTTAGAGACCCATTTAATAGTTCTATTTTTTAGACATGTTACATGCTAGTTCTAATATTCATCTTTGTACTAGCCATTTTTTTAAGATTTGTGTTGTTAATATATGCTAACTCATCATAACTTTATTTATAGATTTATTGTATGAGTTTACTTTGACAATTTATTCAAATTCAACAAATTATTTTTGACCAAATATTTCTTTATCCTACCTTATTGGGGAAAAATCAATTTTATCCTAACAATCCACTCTATTTGAGTGAACAAGTTTAGAACTTGTTATAACCACCTTTAGGAAAATTAGTATTTCCACCCTCATTATCATAAGATAGTGTTATTTTTCCTCTTTTTGATGGCCCATTTGATGACACTATTTATTTCTTTATCCCTTGAGGGGGCATCCAGGGCTCATCCATCACCCTCTAGGGCATTATCCAAGGCATTAATTAACTTTTAATTCTTTTAGAAGATATTATTGGCCTATGCCTTGCAATGCCTACTCAAATATGGGCAAAATGTAGACACCCCATTTTGGCCACATCCATTTATAAACTAGATAGAAGACCAATTTATAGCAAATTATGTAAATTAAGCCTATAAATTACCTAAACATCTTAATTTCATCTACACATAAGACATTAGTTCCTAGAATCATGTTGAGGCATCTATATTTGGGGTATTATCCTATATGCAATAGTAACCTCCCATGGATTCATTTCTAATTAGGTTGAGACTAAGAAAACTAACACTTTTGACCTGTTAAATGGAGTGCTAAATCCAATTCCTAAAATGAAAAAAAGACTAATCAAAATTAATTAATAAAAAAATAAAATTAAATGCTTAGTTAAATATTACATGTTGAATTAGTGAAATTAAAATTTCCAAAAATTAAAATTCAACAAATATCAAGAAAAGTGAGGTCATGATGATATCATCATCAAAGTAAAAAATGGAAAAATATCAACATAAATGCCTTATAAATCAAGAAATATTGATTCATGCCTCTATAAATACATAATTAATGCCCTTATTTATTACATTTAGCATCCCAAGATTGACCCAGGGTTAACCTAGACCTAACTACACCTAGGTTGGGGTTAGTGAGAAGCCTATAAATATAAGGCTTCACACTCACTTATAACAAGATTTTCTATGAAATGTTAAAATTATAAATTAATCTTATAAAAGCTTCAACAAGATCAGTTGTCAAGGCTATAGACCAAGTGGACATATGGAGATGATGTTAAATCACCATTGACAAATAACCATTGCTCACAAGCTGAGATCAAGCCCAACCTCATGCCAATAAGCTCATCAAACTTGAAAGGTAAAAGTATGCATTTATCTTCTAGTTATAGTTATTTTACTTTGTTATTTCTCTCCCCCTAGATCTTAGGATTCAAAGAATAGATTTTTTGATTTGTTTTATGAATTTGATTAACAAAGATAAGTTAACAATTGTTTTTTCCTTAGATTCCTTAGATACAGTAACCACTTAGTTGTTATAGATATAATTTGCACATCAATGCACTAAATATGGTACAACACATATATTATTTATCCATGGACATCCTAGTATCATTTTGATTGACTCATTATTAGGTAAAATTTAGAACCAAGAAAAAACTATCGTATCCCTACCATAACAGGTAACATAATGGTTTCAAGAGGGGTTTTCTTATTTACATTGAATCATTTCATAGAATTTTTTGTACCAAACAAATATGCATATGTGTATCAAAGACTAGTAATAAATTTCATAGATTTTTTTTAATTAATCCATTATCTATCATAAATATTTATAAAGTACTTGATTCAATGACAACACACTCAAACAAATGTGAATTGATAGAATCATCATCAATAATTTCATGCTCATCAAATGTGATAGTAAGCCTAAGTAATTTTGTATCCTTAAGTGTACCAATAAGATCATTTATAGGATTATTCCCTATATTCATAAAAGGATAATAATTTATAGGAATATTCCCTTTATAAGTCATATGAACCTATGTATTAGTCTTGGTTTATTTTACTACATGATTTCAAAAGGGATCAAAAAATATATTGAGCCTTGCATTACCATTAGGTTGTGACACCAAATCATTTTAGGTCTGTTAATATCATTTACCTAGATTGTATTTTCCTTAATTATATCTTGTATCTTATGTCTTAATATAAATCATTTATTTGTAGAGTGTCATAGACATCAATGTCAATCACAATATGTATTGATATCAAACCCTTTAAATTGTGTATTTTTCATATCAAACTCCTTTTTCATATAAATATATATGATAATTCACTATAGTATCCTTTGTAATATATTATGAGGGGTTCTTGATAATAATAAAAACTTACTTCTTTGTGGATATAATAAAATAAGCCTATTAGTCATAATAATGTTAACTATTATTGGCCTCTTTCTTAATATCATTTACCTTAGATTTTAAATTCAGTTTACTTTGATACTTGGAAGTTGAAGATGTTAGATAATTAGACTTGTAATTTAGGTTTTTCATATCAAGGAGGTTAACTTCATCATCCTTGACCATATGGTACATGTCATCAAAATATTGAAATATATTAAACATAACAGACTCGTGTAATAGAGAAAAAAAATATTGAAGATCTCTTGTAACTCATTCTCAACCATAACATTTTTCATTTTAGAGAGCATATTCTTATAACAAAGCACATTATCAAAAATCAACTCATTAGGTCCTTGCATAATTTTTAAAATTTGAGCATAGGATAGCTTCTCACTAATGTTTATATAAAAGTGTGCTAAAAACTAATTATATAAAATATTAAATGCATGTGATGATTGGAAATAGATTTCATGAAAACATCTCAAAGCCTAGTCCTTAAAAATATTTAGTAACAACTTGGTTAAAAATTTATCATTACATGTATATTTAAAACAAGTGGCATGGAAGGCTTGAATATGTTTTTTTAAATCCCCTTTACCAACATATAATATAAACTTAGGTGAAGAAAACCTATAAGTAAGGGATAGGTTAAAACATTTAGGGCCAATGGGTTTTTTAATAATTATTGAGAATCAGTTAAATGACCCACTCTATAAGAACCATATTCTAATTGTAAAACCTTAGATTGAAGATTAAGAATAATATGCACCAAAGTTTTAGTAGTAAGGATATACTATTGAGTAGTAATAGATGATGTCACATGAATAACAACCCTAGAAGGGAAAAATTATTACATACAAATAATCTTATAAATATTAGGGTTAACTTAAGCTACCCCCAAATCATGGGTGGGCATCATATATGTATCCATATATGTAGACATATAGATATTATAAATATGAGTATGGTATGAACACATATTAAATAATCAATGTATCTAAAGGGTTGAATAGTAGTATTACATATTTCATATTTATTCCCTAAATGTAAGTTCCTTAGAACTATTTTTCATTTCATCTCTACTTACATGTAATAATTTATAAACAATGTGTAGATTCATGTGAATATGTTAACTCTTTTTTTATCGATATTATGAAATCTATCATGAAAATCAGGGTCTATGTTTCCTTTATTATCATCCCTATAAATTATATTTTATGTTATGATTATGTGTAAATAAAGGAAAATACCAAATCAAATCCACAATCCAAACCCTACGAAGGAAGGATAAAATCCTAAGGGAAAACCCAGGGTTTGTTTCACTCAAATAAAGGTTGGTTCACCAAAATATTTTAAATTATTTTGATTTAGGAGATATAAATACACCAAAACTATTGGAATTTAGATTGCATAATATAGTTCATTAAATACACATATGAATTCTAACTAATAATTGATTACACTTAATAAATATAGAAAGGACCAAGAGGGAAGAAATTTAGTTGTTATTTTATTATATGTTGCTCATTATTTATGTACATTCCCATAAAATGATCTAAAATGGTTGTGGTTACTTAGTTCAAGAAACTGACTATTAAAATATACTATGATACCAATAGTGAATCCCAAACACATGTGGAAATTAGATCTATCTATTGTCTATCATAATTATACCTATGAATTTTCTAATTTATTCTACCATATATATTTTTGCCTTCATATATAGATAATTTATGTATAATTTATTTCCCTTGGTCCTATGCCCAAGCCTTGATTTAGTCTTCCATTGCCTTGAAACCCTAGTTATACTTTCAAAACTTTCTTGACCTAGAAAAAGGGGTTCTAAATATGGTTTGGATATCCCCAACTATGTCCTATTGAGTGATTGATAATTTCTTATGTTCTGATACCTTTAAGAAGGATCAAACTACATGTATTTATCCCACCTATGTTTACATTTTATCTATAATGTTCACTAAAATGTAATGCATAGATTTGGATTCAGAACTTGACAACATGTAACCTTTACCTTATGCTTGTATTCAAAATTGGATTTTATTATTTTCCTTTCAAGTTTTTTAGATTTGGATGCTTTTTAATAATGTCTCAAAGGGGTATAAATAGATTTATAAATATTTTCCAAGTGTTAAATACTAGATGTTTGTGAAATAGGAATGGACTTAGGCTTGATTTTTATTTATATATGACTCTTTGAGTAATTACCTCCCAAAAATAACATGTGAAACTTTGTATTCCAACCCAATGGATGGATTCAAATATTAAAAATAGATATTTAGGATCTTGGAACACTACCTTGATAAATGTAAATTTTATCAGTAACCACTAGCATCTGACTATCATAGACACTTTATATTAAGGTAAACATAGTAATACAGAATATAGAAACAATTTGCTTATGGTTTACAATAGTATGGCATATAATAGGGAGATACTGATTATGAATGATAGCAAATTGGGTTGGCCAATTCGATATATATATATCGAATTGGCCAACCTAATTTGCTATCATTCATAATCAGTATCTCCCTATTATATGCCATACTATTATAAACCATAAGAAGATTGTTTCTATATTCCATATTACTATGTTTACCTTATTGTTTATATATATATATATATATATATATATAGAGAGAGAGAGAGAGAGAGAGAGAGAGAATGGAGAGCACCCACAAGTCATGTATTTCAAATATATTTCAAAACTAATGTTGTCAAAGTTTTAATAATAAATTGAGGTGTCTACACTAGTAAATATACATAAATTTTATACCCCAATATGGCTAAGATATACAAATATAATATCTAATATAGTGACATGTCATGTGATTAGGTGTATGAAGGATAATTTAGTGTCCTGATATAAGAAATGTAGAATCAATAGGAACTTTACTCTATGTATAATTAAGATAGGTTAAATGAGACTCATGGAGATTAATTTATGAATCCATTTATTTAATTATATAGATATTAAGGACTATGTATGTGTGGGTATAATGCCCCCAATGGCAATGTAGAAAACATGATAATGTGAGGGACAAATTATATGTCCAAATGTAACCAAAAGGTGGGATAAGTAATATGGCCTAATGAAACAATATTCCCTTAATAATGAAATATATATAAATACATCACATACATACAATATTATTAGTATGCCATAATAGATGTATGGTATAGACTATAAAAAATATAAGCAATAAGTATATTATATCACAAGTACCAGTGTTCATGATAAAAATCATGGCACCAATTATATAATATCATATATTATATGCAATGTTATCACACATATTAATGTAACCACACATAATATATGTAACCATAAAAAAATAAATATGACTCATAAGAAAACAATGACACAACATGATGACTAGAATATTTATTATGGACAACACTAAACAAACCTAATAGGAAATATTCATAATAACAGACAAGTATAAGCATGCACATGTAATAAATTAATCAATAATAAGGAATACAAGAGAGCATAAACATTAAATAAATTAATCAATCATAGGGAACACAAGATATCATGAAATGTATCTATGTATCCAACACAATACATTTGTATACACCTAATGTTTTTCACTTCATCACTTTACTGATGCTTTTTATTGCAATGGTTTATATATTCATCAATCTCCCTAAATGCACACCTTAAATATTTTACCATAAATGGTTTGGGATCATCTCATACTACATTATGATATATTTTTACATATATTATGTCATATCATCATTATTATTAATCCAACCTCCTCTAATTTTATTTTCCTTCCATTTCCATTGAAATTCCATCCATATTTGGTAGCTTCCCTATATCATATTTTATCAACATGGCCAATACAGACTATCTCATAGTTTTTCTTCATGATCTCATATCGTCTAGCATGACACATTTAAGATTATATATTCTATCATTTATACTATATCAACCTGATTGATATTATACTATCCCAACTGACATCTTCTAACTATATTGGTTTAACTAATACCATCATCCTAGATTTTGGGTTAGGTTTGGGTATTGGATCTATGTATATGGGTCATATTTAATTCCTAAAATAATATATTTCATTCATACAATCTTATTACACGTGTATTTCTACACTTATGTATTAATTTTGAGAGTTATATGGTTTAAAACCTTATCTCAAAGGTCTTGTCTTGTGGTGTCATTTAAGCTCAATAGGAGAGGTATTTTAGAGTTCCCAACTAAGGATCTATGGGTCTTCATCTAACCATTTTAGGTCTTTAACCTACAACATATCTTAAAAAGGATAACTTGAGCTAAAGGGGGAGATTTAATCATTAATGGTTCCACTCCAACAATAAGTATCTCTATCCATATAATATTTCCTTTACTTGCTTGATAAATTGGATGTTTTTTAATTTCTTTGTGGATGTATGTGTGTATCCTTAATTAGGCTCTTCTTGTTATAGAATATGTTGGTATAGATATATGGTTTTTTATTCTTTCTAATAATCACCTTATGTTAATTATACCCCCATTCAATTGACCAATATACCTTACCTTATTTAAAATAACTTACTCATTTACTTTACTTATACCTCTTAAAATAATTTGTTTTACTTACATCTTTACAATCATTGTTATAACCATTTATATTCATTGAACCCTAGTGAGAGCTATATCCCTATGTCATAGGATTAGCTTTTGAACCATTTCCTCTTATTATTGGTCAGTAATAAAATACCATTTCCTCTTACCATTTTATATGTATATTAACCTCTTATAGGTCTATGGATATCTTAGGTCCTTACACATTTATCTATGTGTAGGCTCTATTTGACTGACCTTATTTGATTCTTAGTCTATTGAGATAAATACGATAGTTTTATGTCATCCTAACCATTGCATAAATTCTAGTGAACCTAACATGAACCTTATCCCACCCTCATTTGGATTAATTTCATTTTTTTCCTTTTGTATTCTTAGAAACATCTTCAAAACCATCATATATCTTATATTTCAATTGTATTAGCCTATCTAATATATTTTTCCTCATATTTATAATTGTATCAACTAACCTAATACAATTACTTATATATCCTCAATAATATCATCTAGCCTAATATAATTATAGGTTTTATAGAAATTATATTAGTCAGCTCGATATAGTTCTATGTTTTTTTTTATTTCATTAGCCAACTCAATATAGTTATGTTTGATCAGTCTTTTTATGATAAATATATTGACTAGGCTCTATGTATTTATATATTTCATTACATGTATATTTTGATTTTAATATGAATCATATTTTTTTTTATCTTTCTAGAAATATGTTCCATCAGTTGTAAAACTCATAGGAGTTGTTGTTTTGGAAAAAATAGTCATTAGTTTTACTAAAGTTATGGTGTGAGGGGTACTACCCCAATACTCAAGCCATTAGATAACACAATATGCATACTTTAGCTTATATATACCTCTAGGTATATCAAAAGCACCTAGGGTTATTTTTAGCCAATAAGAAGTCTTTCATTTATTTGGTTTAGTAGTGCACTAGTAAGTGGTTATCCCTAGGAAGTTATTTTTAACATACCTTAGAGATGGGATATTATGGCTTTGATACAGTATAATCCTCCATAGTCAATTCCCTTTGGGACTTAATCACTATGTATACCTAAGATTAGTATAACTAAGAGCTTAATAATACTTATAAAATCAAACACACCTAGATTAATAATACCTTCATACTTTATTCATTTTTATACTATTTAGTTAAATCACCAATTTTATTTCTTTTAGACTATATAAACTAGCATGATACCATTATGTTTTTTTAAAACAACTACATTGGCCAACCTAAAATAGTTCTTAGTGGATTTACAACTATATCTATCAACTTAATATAATTTTTTTATATGACCATATTATATCAGCTAACCTAATATAGTTTTATATCCCTTATTTTAATTTATTAATATATTATCTACCCTAACACAATCTATTTGTAGCATTATTATACAATTGAGTACACCAGTGAGATAAATATAGCTAATCTTTTATATTCTATTGTGGAACATATCTTGGACCGATCCAAAGGGAAAACCTACCAAGATTTTCAAGGATTTTTTAAAAATCTTGAAGTTATGGAATTAATGGACCAATCTAAAAGGAAAACCTACCAATATTTTCAAGGATTTTTAAAAATTCCTAACGTTATGTAATTAACCAATCTTGATAGTTTTTCTTAAAAAAATTACATGCCTTATAATTTTCCATGACTCAATATCAATTTACAATAAATTTTAATATATATTTCACTAGATATAAATTTTATGAGCTATATAACAACTCTAAAAACTCTATACGAGGTCATTTACTCCAAGATGTGAGGTTAAAGGGGAACATGGCACAGAGTATACATATTAGTTGAAAATATATCTCTAGGAGTATCCTGAGCATTAAGGTAAGAAACCTATGGTTTTTTGTCACCTCATTATGGCACCTCACTTATATTATCCCACTTCCCATACTCATAAATTTTATACAAGAATTGGGATAAATCAATTTTCAAATTCCACATTTCCTTCCTCATCCACCATGTCTAGTATAGCTACTAACATGGAGGGTCTCTCTTTTAGTGGTCCTACACAAATTTATCACATTATCACCAATATTAATTCCATTTATAGTGCATCCCAATAGTCCACTCAATCTTATAATTCTAAAAAAAAAAATCATAATCTTAACCAAATCATATTACAAGTAATGAGTTAATTAGATAACTTTCAAGCTAATAAGAGTGCCCATATGATGCAAATATGAAACAAACTTTTTCAAATAAACAATTTACCTCAATATATTCAATAAGGACTACCCAATCAAAATTCCCCCACACCCCTTAGAGACACTCTTGTAAATAGAATTTTTTAATAATCACTTTGTAAGAAAGACATCAAACACCTTCAAAATGAACCCTTACTCCCTCAAACTATAGACATTGACATATTTTATATCACTCCTATGATCTCATATAATAGATCTACTAATCACTCCTACGATCTCATATCACTCTAAGATTAAACTCAAAACTTATTTATCTCCCATTATACTTGCCAAAACCTTTTATAGTGATGATATATAATGGTATAATCAGCTGAAGTCTAACTTCATTTATATCTTTGAGGACTTAATTAATGAATTGGTCTAAGATTTTCAATCCAATTTTTTTCCAAAAAATTAATTATCTCATTTTATCAACTATAAATAATAATATAATGGTACTACCCAAACCTTTATCAAGTGTTGAAAAACTTTTTCCAAAAAAAAACATGTTTAATATGATAGAAGATAACATCTTCCACCTTTTCACTAATGCACTAAATGCCAAATTGAATTATATATTTAGGAATATTTATAAAAATAAATGGAGGAAGCCTTAGATCAAGCTAGACATCAATATTTACTTACAATATAATTAAATCCTTCCCAACCCAAGCTTGGTAATCGAATGCTTATGAGATTAAAAAAATGCTATAGACTATGGTGTTTATGATACTTACAATTCTAAGAGAACCATAAATGTTATTATACCAAGAATATATAATGAATTTAATATATCAAAAACTATAATTTTAATTCCCTTATATCATCTTCCTCCTCCTTCATAAGTCAACAAATGTGAAATCCATCAACTCTTTCTCTAGCTGAGATTAGGAAATTCCTTCCTAGTCCATCACCTAGATATTTTGATCTTTCTCATCCTAATGCTCATTTTTATGATCCTAAAAAAATTAAATGGTTTAAAACCAATTGGTGTCATTATCATTATACTTACATGAAAATTAATCATCTAGATTTTGAATTCTTGATTTGTCCAAAATTTGATCATGAAGCCATGATTAGAGAATGTCACTAAAACTATGATGAGGTAGATAAGGATCATTAATCCAAGATGAATCATGACTCACTTCACTAATACAATTCTAACCTTACCATATATTCTAATCCACTTACAAATCATACTCCAAATCAACTTGCCAAAAATCAAAATCAAAATCAAACCCCTTCCAAAAGAGTTGTTAATGTTGTTGAAACCATGATTAACCTTCGTTATGCCAATGATATGGAAAACCACTTGAACATTATCAACATAAATATTTTTCTATCCTACATTTATCCTTATCTTTTTAATATTAATTTTTCCTATCTATCCTATATAATACATATGATAATCTTTCACGTCTTTTTTTGGCTATTGGATCTTATATTATTGGATAGCCCAATTCTATCAACCAATATGGTACAGTTCCCTTATCTCAAAACTATATCATCCAAATTTATAAATTTCTCTTCCTTAACAAATTTTTCATCTATGCTAGTGTATTATTTTCCTTCAACCACTTCAATTAATACTATATCAACTAGCTTTGTATAACTATTTGCCTCCAATATAGATCTAGTTATATCGATGAGCTTGGTATAATTTATTTCCTTCACCAATTATGTTTCAATTATATCATTTAGCTTAACATAGTCACATTTATTTAAATATTCATTTATTTTATAACCCATACTATTAAATTTTATATCTTCACCCATTTTTGATATTATTACATTGATCAAGCTGATATAGTTTATTTTGATGTCTCTATGTCAACAATTGCATTGATAAAGCTGATATAGTTGGCTCATCTTGCCTCAACTATAATTATAGTGTTGATACCACATGATTTAACTCCAAATTATAATTATTAATTCTTAAATTAGTCTATAATTTATCCACTTTAGAATTTAATATCCATTTTACAATCCTATCCAACTCACATTATCTTTGATGAGTGGGATCCCCTAGAATAATTTTCTAAGTTTCCATCTTGGATCTTTTTTATTGACCTTATGAGAAATTATCCAAAATATAAAAACCATACTATGATTTTTTCTATATGAAAATTTATTGACCATCACCTATGGGGAAAGAAATATTATAGAAATGCAAAGAAATATCAACCTAGGTTGATCACACTATGGATGCATCTCTCTCCTTAAAATTTTCTATCAGATATATGATACCCAATGAAATATTATTTTATGAAAATGACCCTCATTTGTTTAATATCATCCAATTTTTTAATATCCAAGTTAATTCAGCATTGACACATGAATACTTTGGCATTTATGTTTCCTCTTTGAAATTCATCAAAAAATTAAGATATTATGAATGAAACCTTAAGTTTACCCAAATAACATTATAAGGATATTACCAAAACAAATGCATCCATTAGGATGTGTTTAAATTCCTATCATGATGTTGGATTATTTATCCAAAGTTATTTAATTATGTTTTATTTAGTTCTATTTATTATTAGTTGACTGGTTGGTTATACATGTGAGTTGGTTTTCTTTAACCAATTTATTCTCTTGTAAGATTTTAAAATCTTACCTTGTACAAAAAAAAAAGTTGATTTACATTCAATATATTTCTAAATTTATTCATCCATTTTTGGTCCAATAGTGGTATCAAAGCACAAAGGAGAAGATTGATCAGAGCCACATAAATAAAGAAAAGTATGAAGTTGTACCTATGAGTTGTTTTTATTTAACTAACTTCTTCTCTCATAAACTTTTAAAATCATACCTTGTATAAAAATAAAATCAGTTGATTTTATTTGAATATATTTATAAATTCATTTCTCTATTTTTGGTCCAACACATGATATCACCTATTATTTTTAGAGTTAATTTCATGATATTCAAATCCCCTCTATCTTAAAACATCTTGTTTGGCCACCATTTGACTCATTGTAAGAGGGTTATGGCCACGTTTTCATGGCAATGCATGAATTTTCCTTATATTGGTGTTATTTAAAATATATAAGGTGATACCAACCCTTTTAATTTTAAAAAAATATAAGAACATGGTGCATTTAAAATATTAATGCTTGAACCTTTCCCTAGAATACCATTTCATGATTATAATTGATTTAACTATCCCATCAACTCCAATCAAGGTTATAGTGGTCACCTTGAGATTTTGGGAAACACTCCACCTAACCTCCTTTATTTTGATGATGATAATCCTAATTATATTCACTTTAAAATCAAAATTCTAACCTCTATTTTAGTATAATCACTTAATTGATACTTACCTTATGACCTATTTCTCTTAAGAAACTAATTGATGAATTTCTTGCTTCTATGATTATTAATAATAATCCTACTTCCCATACATCTTTTAGTAACCTAGTGGTATAATACCTTAACATATATCTCACAACTCCTTATTATGATGATGGTTACACCTTAGATGACCCATACTTATTTGGATATGCTCGAGCCAAGGATATATAAGTCCTTTGTTACTATTCCTTTGAGAATTTTTTTTTTATAAAATTAATTTAATTGACATAATTCAAAATATATCTCCATCTCTCTCCAACTTTCCTAACATCATACCTTCTTTGTTTAATGATGACATGTCTGATATGGATTTAGTTGCACCTTGTACTTCACATTTAGTTTTTATTTTTTATAATCCCCTTCACGGCATGTGTAATGATCTAGTTATGACAAAACCATCTTAATTTTATAAATATTATTTATCCATCAACCTCACTTCCTCCATATATTATAGCCACACTTATATGACTAACATTGAATATGTATCCTAAATAAATAGTAGCATCATTTTGTTTATTTCATAGAGTTTATAGTCACTCAGAGTACTAGTGTTGAGTATATCATAACTATCTAAATAAAATAAATCAAATTCCTAATTCAAATACTCTATGCCCTGATAGTGATGATTTGTTTGAAGAGATTCCAAACAAACCTTAATATGTTCCTTTACATAGGTCGGATATGGAACCACACCCACTCACCCTAGAAGATAGACCATACTATGAGTTTCAAAATGTATTTGGTAATTTAGATTAGGAGTGTATATCTTAAAATTATTTTTAGCATAATATATGTTGAAATTCCTAGCTACTACCATGGATAGTCAATCACCTTAGTCTACTAATCTTAGGCACTCTTATTTATTCCATGGGATTAGTATGTATTCCTTGAGTAATTATCAATCTCTTAGATAATATATTTATGCACTATGTCTTAAATAAATTAATTTCATCAGTATATCACACATTTTTCCTCTAAATATTACACCTGATTATGTCCCCAAAAATGAGGAGGTGTATTGTCTTTGGCACTAGTGTTCCACACATCTTACAAATAAGTGTAGATAAATCCAATAACATTTTAGATATATCCCAAGGTATGTGTCTCAAAATTCCTAATAGAATTCACATACTCCATATAATATGGATTATCCACCTACCCTATGACCAAATACACCCCTTAGACTACAATATGTGTACCCCATATCATTGCATATTTCATATTTATGTATCTAGCACAATATATCCATGTAACGCAATATACTAGGTGTAAGTTATAGAACTATATGTATAATCAATAATTTAAATCTCTATATGATAAATGGATAAGAATAATGATATAAACTAAGACAATGAAAATATGTCCCCAATATAGGCATTCCTAAAATTTGAGAATGCCCTAGGTGTGGACATAAGATAGTTGTATAGAATTTTTATCCTACATCCATCTCATAAGATACATGAGTATTGTAACATCCCCACTAGTATCTACTTAGAAATATGTGATTTATTTTAAATTTAAACAATGTATTCTTTCATTAGACTTCACCATAAGAATCTAATTAGTGGTCTAGATAAAACATTCTAAGTATACCAACTATAAAATAAGCATGTAACATATACCTATTATAGATCACTAGCATCATATAAAACACATCATAACTAAATATACAAAGTAATTATAGGTTTCTATCCATGGATGGTATAAACATACAACCACTATTTTTAATGTATAATAAATAAATAATTACATCTCATCAGGTATAATGTTTCAATAATAATAAATATAAGATAATGTAGAATATACAATGCTCTATGGAGCAAGAGTTCCCTGAAATCTAGTATCTATGGTAATCTCAAGTGTAGTCTCCAACTAAGTATTGTTGTGAGGAGGGAGATCATCATTCGAGTGATTTTACACACCAACCATAGACCATCAATCCCCTGCACAATCCCTCATCAAGGCATGACCCTCTCTTCATAGATGAATAGATAGTGATAATACATGAATCCAGAGAGACAAGCTAGTACTCGTGTGTTGTATTATTTCTAAGAACATGAAATGTACTATAAATAAATTCATTCTAACATGATATTGTATAAACATGTAAATGATACATATGAAATGATAATGTCTAACTAACATTACTTTGGAAAAAAATTCAATAGTGTTTTACTCTTCAGTAAACTATAATTTAGTTTTTAACAATCAATAGAACTAAAGATATGGGCACACAACCCATTACACGGATATATATAATTCTCTTATAGGAACACATAAATATTTAAATAGATATATTCCTTATACATATGTAAGTATAAAATATGTGGACTATTATATTTATGGATGAAATAGACATCTATATATAATATCACTGCATATATAAAGGATTTAGATGAAGCTATTACATGGACTCCAAAAAAATCATGTTAGACTAGATTATGATCAAAGGAAGGGCCATGAAATTATTTTATTCCATTGATATAAGAACATATTATATAGATACAATAAGTGTATATCCTTATGAAATCAAAGCATATCCTATATACTATTGTACCTAGATATTCATGTACAATACTATGATTTGAACTCAATTTTGTCATAAATAATTCATGTATATAGGTATTTAATCCCTATGTAATTTATGTATACAAGGATTGAATTTAATATTCTAAAATATACATTAGGATACATACATACATACATACATATATGTGCTTTACTAAGACAAGATGGTTAGTCTACTTATAATAGTACCAACATAATTCACACAAATTTACATTTTAAAAAACATTAATAATCATTAATACAATGACACATCATAAATTCATAGTAATATTCACAACACAATCACATGAAATTAACTCACTTAAGCATAAACCTAAACTAACACATACATATGCAATTATCTAAATACATATAACATAAAGAATGTACTAATGCTAAAAATTCAAATAATGCACATAACATGTACTATCTAACTTGGTGTGTGTAGGGGTTCTAGTCATTCCTCTTTCATCCCCCAAGACCTCCTTCTATATCACCTTCTTCAATGATGCTCTCCCTCCATAATTCTATGAGGGATGAATCTCTCTTACATCCTACTCATAATAAGAACATAGTTAGTCCATAACATCTTGACATATATATCATAAAATATTGTTGAAATAATAAATCAACATGATTAAAATGTAAAAGATATACAATACATCTAAACTTATAGCAATGAAATCATGAAACCAAAGAAACATACAATTGTCCCATAACAACATATGACTTATAGCTTAGTTAATAATAATTGAATCAAATCACCAACTATAAATATCCATGGATAATCAATTAAGTTTGCTTAGTGAGGAATCAGGATCTGACATCTTTCCTCCCTAAAGTTGCTCATCATCCTAATGATGCTTGTTAAAACATAAGTTATGAATTAAAAACATTATTCAACATAAAAATAACATAGTATGAAGTATCAAATCAAACAAATAAATATGGAAATCAGTTGTAGAACTCATCATAGCCATCCTAAGTAGAAATATCCTTAGAGTATTGGACCCATAAGACCTTACACTATGACATATAATTTTTGCACAAACCAAGTCTACAAGTGTCAGTTACTCTGATTGGTTCTACCATGACCACCCCAGGATCCAGAACCTTCAAAGCATTCCAATCCAACACATGTGAAGGATCATCTATATATTTTTTAAGATAAGAAACATGGAATACATTATGTAATAGAGTTAGGGATGGTGGAAATTAAATCCTATACACTATAATATTAACCACTTATAATACTTTGAAGGGTCCCATATATCTTAGTCAAAGTTTTACTGACTTTCCAAATTTAACTGAGCTCTTCTGTGTCTTAACATATAAGAACACTTTATCACCTACTAAAAACTACCTAGCTATTCTCTTTAGATTAACAAAACTCTTCTACCTATAATTAGCCTCATCCAATCCCTACTTGATTAATCTAAATTTATCTTCCATTTCTAAAATCATCTTGGGTCCAAACACTACCATGTCTTCCAACCTATCCCAATTGATTGTTGTCATGCACCTTCTTCTATACGATGCTTCAAATGGTGCCATCTTCAAAGCTAACTAGTATGAGTTATTGTAATCAAACTCAATAAATAGAATATAATATACCCACTTATATCATTTATCCATGTAATAAATGTGAATAATATACTCTAACACTTGATTAACTCACTTATTCTGACCATTAGTCTCTGTGTGATATGTAATTTTGAAGCTTAGTTGTGTACCCAAAGCTAAATTCAAAGTTACCCAAAATGTAGAAGTCATCTTTTGATAATGATCTAAAATTATCTTCTCCATAAATACATGTAACTAATACACTTCCTTTACAAACCTCTTCATAAGAGTCGGTGCATCATCTGTCAAATTATCTAGTATAAAATGAGCTACCTTGGTTAGTTTATCAACTAAAAGCAAGATCATGTCATGCATATTTCATGACAATGGTAAACCTTTTACAAAGTCTATAATAATCACCTACCACTTCCACTCTGGTATATCATGTGGATATAACAATCTAACTAGATTCATATGTTCAACTTTCACTTATTGACATTCTAAATAATGTGACACAAAGTCCACTATATCTTTCTTGATTCCCTTCCAAAAATTAAGTGGTCTAAGATCTACCATGAGCTTGGCTACTCTTAGATGTATTAAATATTTGGAATTACATAGTTACTTTAGCATTGTGCTCCATATATTTTATCAATCTAAAACATATGTGCTTCTCTTGTATCATAAAAGGCCATAATTCCCTAATTTGAATCCTCTATACCTAGGATTCTGAGCATTCTTTGATAATGCTTTCTTGAATTGATCATATATTTCATATCCTAGAAATAATTTTATCACTTGATCCCTAAAAGTACTCCTAATAGCCCTAATTATTATGTACCTTCTATGACTTAGGGAATTAGTTACTTTATTTTCCTTACCTTTTATATAATTTATATCAAAGTCAGTCAATCAAGAACTCTAGCCAATGTCTCTGATGAGCATTTAAATTTAGTTGGATGAATATGTACTTAAGTCCTAAGTTATCCATATTTAGCTCAAATGGTTTTCTAAACAAATAATGCCTCTAAACTTACAAAGCATGCACAATTTATATAAGTTTGAGATCATGAAGGGCATAGTTCACCTCATAATCTTCAACTTCCTTGATTCATAAGTTATCACTGCACCATCCAACATAAGGAATCCTCTTAGTCCAACTCCAGATGTATTTGTGATCACTACATATTGACCATTAGGGTCAAGAACTCTTAACATTGGTGCTAAATTAATGCTCTTTTTCAATTCCTAAAAGGCTACTTCACACTAATCTAACCAAATAAAACTTTGGTTCTTCTATGCAAATAAGTAATCAGTTAGCTATCTTAAATTTTTTTGAAACAAACTTCCTATAATAACCCATTAACCCTATGAAACATTTTACCTTGTGGACATTCTTTGGTGTTAGACACTCCATAATGGATCTTATCTTGATTAGATCTAATGAAATACCATCTACAAATATAATATGATATAGATATTGTATTCTCTCCTAAAATTTTTTTTACTTATATAACTTACCATAAAACTTGTGCTTTCACAACCATTTCAAACCCAATTACATATGTTGAAATGATCCTCTTCATTCTTAAAGTATATAAGAATGTCATAAAGAAAGACCAAAACAAAGTGATCTGATAATATCTGAACACACTATTCATGAGATTCATTAATGTTACTAGAGCATTTGTTAACCCAAATGGTAATAGTATGAAATCATAGTTCCCATAATGAGTTATAAACACTATTTTGGGAATATCCTCATCCCTTTTCCTTAGATGATGGTATCTTTCTCTAAGATCAATCTTAGAAAAGATCATTTCTCCCCACATTTGATAAAAAATATCATGTATATGAGGTAGCAGATACATGTTTTTGATATTTTCCTTATTCAACATTCTATAATCTATGCAAATGTGAAGAGTGTCATCCTTGTTCTTGATAAAGACAACTGGTGCACCCCTTGGTGAAACACTTGTCTTGATCAACCCCTTCAATAATAATTCCTAGATTTAATCCTTCAATTCAATTAATTCAATGGTTTTCATCTTGTATGATGCCTTAAACTATAGTTCCAATCCATGTATGATATCAATAGAGAAATCAAACTCTCACTTAGGAGGCAATCCTGATAATTTCTCTAGAAACACATCATGAAAATTTCAAAGTAATGGATAATATTCAAGATATGGTTACTTATATTCCTCCATTTCATTTATGTTGATAAGAAATGTTTGGTATCCTTTTCTTTGAGCCTTCTTGAGTTGCATTAAATAAATCTATTAAAACCTCAACTCCCTTTTCTCACCTTAAATTTGTGTCTAATTTCCAAAATCATCCAGACACTCAACCTTCTTCAAGTAGCAGTCAAATTTGGATTTATGCTTCACAAGCTAGTCAACTCTTAGGATCACATCATATGACACTAATGGTGCTACATAAATATCTAATATTGTTGTGAATTCGGGAAACCTATTCTTGACTTTAACTAAACACTTGTCAACTTTAACTTTTGAATCATTCACATATTGTACCGACCATGGATTTTCCATTACTCCAATTCTTATAGATAAATTATTAATAATTTTAGGAGCTATAAAACATTATGTATCCCCTGTATCTATCAAATTGGAAATTAGATGTTCAAACAAAATACCTAGTAGTTTTATAGGTGAAATGTGGAATTTGATTTGTCGATTATCATCTTTTGCATGAATACGCTACTAAAATTTTCCATACTAAAGAGTAAAACCTTTGTTCTTTGACTTATCATGGGTACACTCAATAGCATAATGGTCACCTCCAAAATTAAAGAAACCTATAGGTGGTCATTTCCTATCAAACTATTGGTTTCCCTTGAAATTGTCTTTAAAACTATTTTTTGGTTTCTTGTTACCTGAACCATTATTGAATGTAGCATTCTAATTTTTGAACTGATTCTTGGATTCTCCAATCCTCTATTTCTAGTTATTATTTTTGAAATTTGGTATAAAACTTCCAAACATTTTCTTAAACTTGTCTCTGGCTTGTACAAGATACTTCAAATTTTATTCTTTCTTGATTGTCTTTTTAAATACCTAGTACATGGTAGATGTTCCATGAAAGTCCACCTATCTACAAATTTAGGTTTTTAATCCAATGATAAACTTCCTAATCTTGAACCTCTCATCTACCTGGTATTGAGGTACATACTTCAAAATTTTGGTGAATTATTCCTAGTACTCATTCATTGATAGGTCTCCCTATCTTAGATTATATAAATTTGTAAGCTTCTAGTCAAAGTATAATTGTGGAAGCCACCATTATTTGAACAATGTCACAAACTACTCCCATGTAGTGGTGGTCAATTTAAGATTCATTTGAAACTTATTATTAACCCACCACATAGTTGTTTCACTAGCCAACTAGTAATCTCCCCAAATTACTTTAGTGACCTTGAAGTAGTTTTGAATCTCAAAATAATTTTCCATCTCATTCAACCATGTTTCAGCTTCATCACCCAAAATGGTTCCATCAAAGTTAGGTGGATTCACCTTTTTAATATCTCTAGCCAACTCCATGGCTACCTGTGGTCTCATATCTTAAGAGTTTTCCTACTCATTAGGATTCTCTTTAGGTACATCCTAATTTTATTCCTCTTATTGGCAATGAACTTCTTATTTAAAGGCTAAAATTTGAAACCTAGTTTCATTCATGGTTGTGAGAATCTAATCCAAATTTGTTACTTGCTCAGTAGTAAATCAGCTAGAATCAAATGAATGGTTACTATCATTGACATTTGAAGGACCCTCATCAAATACTCTAGATTTCACCATTCTCATTTATGGTAAATAGAAGGATGTGAAAATGTTAGTTGACTCGTTAAGTCCTAGATTTTGAGTCATAGATATAAGACCACATGTAACATCCCCACTATGATCTACTAAGAAATAAATGA